>JAUMHE010000044.1:3068714-3089037 GCA_032359235.1 Enteromius mattozi | reverse complement strand
TCTGGCACTCTTGATGTGACCTCAAACTCCAGCACATCACAGGAGCTTTGAAGCTTCCAGCAGTGTGTGTGTGTGTGGAGGATGGAGGGATTTATCATCCCATCTAGATATAAAAGCCTCCAAAACCCGGACACCAGCTCTTCCTCGCTGAAACAAGAACATTTGAGCTCTACACGA
Source organism: Enteromius mattozi (assembly GCA_032359235.1). NCBI lineage: Eukaryota > Metazoa > Chordata > Actinopteri > Cypriniformes > Cyprinidae > Enteromius > Enteromius mattozi. The sequence continues at coordinate 3,088,860 of JAUMHE010000044.1, read as the reverse complement.
CTGATGAACTCTTGAGGTAAAATTACAGCCATCACCTATCAGACCTTATACTCTTTCATTAGTTCATGGAATATAATTAATAATAAGGTTTTTCAGGGTGCAAGTCTAATGTTGCTGCAGCCGTGATGGACGTATGCTGCAGTAATAATGTTCTTCAGGCCAGGAGAGCCGTGGAGCAGCTCAGACTAGAGACAGAAGTACAGAGAATCAAGGTGAGATGCACTCATCCCTCCATAATCATACAAAAACAACTCCTTCAGAGAGGCTATATTGATGATTTCATTTGTGTGCATGGATGAAAATGACAAAAAAAAACTGACTTCTAAGCACAATAATAGAATAGAGTAGAATATACACTGTTTAAAAATCCATGAAATCATCCTTAAGAAACAAAAAGAGAAAGAAAGAAAGAAAATGGCAGTTGGTTACTAATTAGGGTAGCAATATTTTAATTTTAGGTTTTACGGAATTAACTTAGGCTACATTTTTAATAAACAGCATATATTTCATCAACTGAGAGAATCCTACGAACAGAATCCTGCTACATCTGTTACTAACAAACCACCAAAAAGACAATCTACTTGTTGATTCAAAGCTCATCACAAGCTTTGTCCTTTTTCACTTAGAAGACTGTAAATGTAGCATTATTTTACTGTAAACTTACATGAAATGTCCCATTAGATTTTTATGCAGTGTACTGTAAAACCGGTGATGTCACTGAGGCACTACCTTTTCAAAATGTAGTGTTTGAAGGTAACGCCTCAGTAAAACGTAAAGCATAGGCTACAAAGTAACCAATATCTACATTTTAGGTCTTATAGTCCTTTTAAAGTACTACTTAAAACTAGAGGTAACCTTACCTAGTATCTTATTTAGCCCTAAATAATGTTTTGGGTGGTAAATAAGGTACAGTGATGTGCCTTTTAGCTTTTAAATCTCATACCTCTGGGAAGGTTACTTTGGAAATGTAATAGGTACCCAAGTTACATTTTTTTTTAAATATAATAAGTAGTGATTAATTGCTTTATTAAAGTAATGTAACTGATTACATTTGATTACCTTTTTATTTTAAACTGTTAATCATTTTGAAAGATTTAACCTAACAGCAAAACTCAACACTGATTACTATCAGACTTTCAAAATCCTTCATCGCTTAAATTAAAATTATTATTGTTTAATTTTAAAGTAAAGCCGCCACAAAATCAGGTTAAATACAGATTTAAAATCATGACCAGAAAATAGTTTAATAGCTGTGATACTGTTTTTGAAGTTATAAGATAAAAAACACTAGAAAAAATAAAGCGTATACATAAACCTAAATAGGAAATATAGCAGTTATGGAATTAATTAAGCATGTGTCCTAACTGACAGAAGTACCTTTTTATTATGAGAGTGCATACAGTAAAGAAACATATAGCGTTAACCAAGGATTTCACCACAGCATTTTATCACTAAATTAGGATTTTTACACTGTAATGTATGTCTATCATATCATGTATATGTTGGCGTGTGTGTGTCAGATTTCAGCAGCAGCAGAGCAGCTTGTTCAGTACTGTCAGGAGCACAGGAGAGCCGACCCGCTGCTGACCGGGATCAACGCCTCCTCCAACCCCTTCAAAGACAAGAAGACCTGCGTGCTGCTCTGAAGAACAACACACTGACAAATCACACCCGATTATCAAATAGTGCTTTTATAAAGCTTTTTAAAAATCAAAGAGAATTTGATTACAGGACATTCAGTCAGTCACAGAACAACACCACAGCACTGTCTGCAAAAAACTATAAATAATTCATAAATAAAAAGTTTAAATTAGTTCGCTCTGCTCGCGAAGTGCATACATTTTAAAGCACTGTGCCTCATTTGTAAACTGTATACTTGTGTAAATATACAAAAACAAATCGAACTTAAATCACACGTTTATATCAACTGATTTCTTAGTTAGTGTACTATATAGAGAGCTAAATACTGAGAACTGTTTGATTCTTTTTTGTACTTTACTATATTATACTGCATGTGCTTCAGAATTCACTGTGTTTTCAGTCTATTATATTATTCTAAGTATATTATTAGCATCAATTGTGTTGAAATGGTTGAGAAATGATGACGCAAATCACAAAAGGTGTTCCTTGGTTACGAGGCACTGAAATGTTTTGCGCTCTGTCTTGTGCAATCGCAGTGCGAAGAATGACTGAAGAACTAGGAATGTCATGTTTTTGTTTCTACAGTCACTGGAAACATGTATCAGGCACCTACAATATTCATTTTCATCTTTTTTCCCATTAAAATTAAACTAAGTATAATGCACTGATAGATTCCTGGAGATACAGAGTTGAGGAACTGGTTGGTTCGTGTTGTTCCCTGATGACTCTCAGCATCTGGGCCTCCAGACTTCAACGTTCATGTCACCGGAAGCGATGGCCAGCGTTCCTCCTTCAACACTTAACTGAGAAGAGAAAAATCATTTATTTATGGTTTTATGAAAGAGTAATAATGGTATCATCCAACACATAGTAATAGTTTTGAACGGGGCTCATCCAGTCAGATTCATAATGCATTTTGTGTTGTTTAGTCTTTTGTTTTTAATTCAAGTGTTTTATAATATGAAGCTCTTTTTGCATTGATTCCAGACAATGTGTTTTGAATAATCACAAAAAAGTCCAAATTAAACTATATCATAAAATGAGATTAAGTATCTTTCATATCATTTGATAAAAATATTGAATTCAGTGGATTATCAAAACTGGGTACTACCCCATGGTTATGTAATAAATAATGATAAAAAAGTAAATGCACACCTAAATATTATGATCCAAGTTATTGACAAATTATATCAACAAAGAGAAAGTGTAAGTGCACGACTCAACCAATAGGATTTGTAGATAGATAGATTTCTGACATAATATAATTCTTTTATTTAAAAACAGTGCAATAAAAACATTTTTATTAGTGTGATACAAAGCTGAATTTTCAGCAGCCATTATTTCAGTCAGCCAGTCTTCGGTGTGAAACATTTCTTAATATTAAGAATAAAAAAGACCTTTTTAAAAGCTGTACATAAAAACAAAATAATATTGGAGTGCATTTTACATTACAAAAAAATTTTTTTTTTCTTCAAAATATTTTTTTTCTTCACAATTTTCAATGTATTACTTGCCATTTCTTTGTAATTGTTTGAGTAATTTAATAGCTATTTCAATTACATAGTAATTTAATAATTTAATATGTCCCTAAACCATTTTTTTTCATGTATCAATGTTGAGAGCAGTTTTTTTTTCCAGCATCGTTTAATCAATTTAATGCATAACTGCTGGAAAAAATATTAATTTCTTAACAAAATATCACTGATGCAATATTTTTTTAAAATGCTAGTGTAGAAAGATTTTGGTCATATTGGCCACTTCTACTAAACTTGAATATATTAAAAAGAAATAAAATGAATCATCACAGACATGAATCATGGGTAAAAACATCAGCATACCCCGTTAACTCCTGCCTGATGGTGAAGGGTGCACAGTGTCTTGGGTGGAGCGCATGGAAGGTGGACCTGCATCCAGTAACAGACGTGAGCTGCCGATAACCGTCAATAAAGATCAACTATACTCTTTTTAACCGACAGAAGACCTACTTTTATGGTGCGGTCAGAGGAGCACGTGTAGAGAGCTCCAAGAGAGTAGTGAACGCCTGTGACCAGTGAGCGGTGGACGTTAAACTGGGATACGGGTGTCAGGGAGCTGCTGTGCAGGGAGAAGGTGTGCACGAATCCACGGTTATCCCCGGCCCACACCTCTCCACCGCTGCAGGACAGAGACAGCAGGTACGACCTCAGCTGCAGACGAGAAGTGCATTAGCTGACTGTAACAGATGCTTGCTAGGACTGTGTGCTGTATTCTTTTATTTGTAGCTTGTGTGTTAATACCTGAACTTTCTGCAGGAGTTTTCCCGCCCTTCGGTCGAACAGAGCTACGGTATGGTCTTTACTGCCCGATAAGATGTACTGGTCATCAGACGCCAGGCACAACACAGCATCACCATGAAGGCGAAGACTCTTGACCAATGGATTTGCAGCTATAACACATGAATGAGAGTCGTCAGCAAACACAGGTACAGTGGACTTCACAGCATATACAACGTGTGTGTGTGTAAATATACATAATAATAAAAAATAATAAAATAAAACTTTTTACAGTTTAAAATAACTGTTTTCTATTGCAATATATTTTAAAGTGTAATTTATTCCTGCGATGAAAATCTGAATTTTCAGCATCATTACTCCAGTCTTCAGCGTCACATGATCCTTTAATTCTACTTAATTTTTTAATTGTTATTTGTCAGTATAAAGCACAAAAGCTTTCATATGTTGTTATTTAATGCAAATACATTTATATATATTTATATATTTCTAATTGTATATAGTTTAATTGTTCAAATACTTTTTGGGGCCTCTCTGTACACGTTATAAACAGTCAGTGTTTTATGTATTAATATTAATTCAAATATTTATCTCTAAATGTAGTGTTTTAGGTATGAATATTACTTAAAATAAATATTTCAAAAATGTGAATAACTTTGAATTATTAAAATGCAATGTTGCTATTATAGCAAAAAAAAACAAAATTATTACAAATAAATTTCAATAATTAAAATAAAGCTTAAATTGAATTCAATAAAAGACAAATATTGTATTTTATTATATTAGATAAACTACAAACATACAAATATATATATATATATATAATTATAGTTATATGCTATATTAAATTACAATATATTTTACTTAAATGTTTTTAGAAATTTCACTTTGCCAACTAGCTGAAAGAAATAGGATGAAGTACTACAACTGCTATAACTAAAACTGAAATACAAATAAATTAAAGTCATCTAGAAATATAAGGACATAACAAAATTAAACTAAAAGTATACAAATAATACTAAATCAACACTTTTCATATGTGAATCATTCACAACCAATAAATCATTCACAACAAAACCAGTAGTGTGCTTTAAGAAAATAACTATTCTGAACCTCAACTTACCTCGGGTGTCAAAGATGCTTAATTTCTGGTCATGTGACCCGGCCAGCACCGTGTCCCTCTCGCAGGACAGACATAATACAGCAGCTTTGCACTGGATGAGTCCCCGCTCTGCTCCTCCGGCTTCAAGATCCCAGAGCCTGACGGTGCTGTCAAACGAGCCAGACGCCAGCAGAGCTCCGCTGGACGCCAGGCACCACACCCAGCCCCGGTGGGTACTAATGGTCCCGCGTCCTGCTAGAGTGTGCATCAGCTTGCCTCTGGGACCCTCTCGGAGGTCCCAAAGGTTCACGTTTCGGTCCCTCGAGCCGGAGGCACACAGCGCCTCTCCTCCATCCAGCAGGAGGACACAATTCACATCTGCAATGTGGCCAGAGGGAAGGATGATGTGCTCCAAGGTTGAAGAAGTGCTGGATGACTCGGACAGATGGGGACCGTCAGAGGCATTCTGGGATTGAACTCGCACATCTGTTTCTCCTGCCCCCGCTGCACTGTTTAAATCGACATCCAGCTGCATCTCCACCAAGTTTTCACTGTTCACTCCAACAGCTGCCTCTTCCTGTTTCTCTGCCTGATTCTCATGTCCTGTCCAGAAGCCAATCAGCTTCTCCATTTCCAAACATGCCTTGGACCAGTCGAAATCCTCCTTTGGCCCAACTGGGAAAGATGCTGCAGGGCCTGAGAGTTTTTGAGCCCGAAGCTGCCACGCCAAGCGATCCTCACCAAGCTTTCCCAGCGTCTGACATACCTAAACACAGACGAACAGAACAGTTCAAGAGCTGTTTTTGAAAGAAATTAACACTTTCATTCAGCAAGGATGCAGTCAATTGATCAAAAGTGACAGTAAAGATATTTATAATCTTACAAAAGGTATGGTCTTTTGAACTTTCTATTCACCAAAGGATCTTAAAACAAAATTGATCAGTTTCCACAAAAATATAAAGCTGCACAATTGTTAATAATAATAATAATAAATATTTTTTGAGCAGCAAAATCAGCATATTAGAATTATTTCTGAAGGATCACGTGACACTAAAGACTGGACTAATGGTGCTTTGCATCATAGGAATAAATTACATTTAAAATATATTCAAAGAAAACATTTATTTTAAATTGTAATAATATTTCACAATTAATGCAGCCTTGGAGAACTGAAGAGACTTCTTTCAAAATGATTAAAAAAATATTATTGACCCCAAACTTTCAAACAAAAGGTTTAAGGTTTATGGGATCTCTCAGCAAAGAAAATTGTTTATCATATAAAAGTAAGCAAAAATTCTTAAAATTTATTATTATTATTAATAATAAATAAAAATATATTAATATTAGCAGTGCTGTCAAATGATTAATCATGATTATTGCATTCGAAATAAAAGTATTACTTTACAGAATATATTTGTGTATACTGTGTATATTTATTATGTTTATATAAATACACACAGTGCATGTATATATTAAAATCGTATGTTTATATATTAAATATATATATATATATATATATATAAGAATATAAATGTCTATACATGTACATATTTTCCAAATATATACTTTATGTGTGTGTATTTATCTCTATAAATAATAAAGATACACAGTACACATACACATATTATGTAAACAAAAGCGTTTATTTTGGACGCGATTAATCTTTTGACAAATATATTTGTATAATAACTATATTATATTTGAATATTTGTAAGAACTTCATACTCATTTAGTTAAAAGAAACTTGCCCTAAATAGAAGAAAATGGCTTCCAAACTTCTCTTGGATTTGAAAATGTTTACCTGCGGCAGCACGTCGATGACACACTGTGCTGGGAGATGGGAAGCTATCTGGGTAACTATCTCCCACGGCAACGACAGGAGGTTGGTTCCATTGCTAGAAGGGGAGGGGCTTGTCTCCATAGCGCTGACGGATGCTTCCAAATTCAATCTGTGAGGGAAAGGTCAGAAGGTTTAAACATTTAAACACAGAGCTCAAGAAAAGAGTCACTACAGCACACGACATACAGTAAAAGTTTCATATATTATATTACAGTGAATGTCTAAACTACTTTTTAAACATTCAGACCTCTCGGGAAAGGAGTGTGGGGTGTCTGGGGTGAGGCTGGGTGGACTGGTACCAGAAGGGCATCTCTGCTTCTCCTCGTCCTCCAGAGCAACGCTGGTTCTCGACATCGACTGAATCACAAGAGCATACAATAACGCTGACATCACTTTCTGTTTTTCACAGTTTACTCTGAACAGATTAATAGTGGATTACATCTAAGCTGAATCAACATGGCAATATTATGCTCTTCTTAGCAACTAACATATAATCGAGAAGACAACAACAAACTGCTATAGATACAGATTATAGATACCAGTTTTAGATGCTTTCTGTATAAATCTAACTAATTAGGACTAGGTTAATGATTGTATTAGACTATATATAATAGACAACATAAACAGGATTTAGGTAAATATGGCATATGGTGGGCACATACCTTATTTTAATTGAAAATCCTTGTATTTAAAGACAGAGTGAAAGGATAAACAATCCACATTTCTCATCCGACTGGTTTTTGTCATAAATTATTGATCGTTTTGATATGACACTGCACAAAAACACCTGTTCACAAATGTTTTCCCTTACGTTTGTTAAAGGTGAGCAAATAAATGGAAAGAAAAATCACAGATTTTGATCACCGGAGAAAATATGATTAGAGTTATATTGACATCTCTGTGACAGGCGCCAACAGACGCTTGTCAACACTACACTTCCCCGGCGCACGCTATTTGCGTCATCGGGTGTTGCCGTGTCGCGCGCCCTGAAGATTAAAACGTCTTCAAATTAAACGAGATTGTGATTATATTGTGGGTCGTTTAAGAGGTTATGTCTGTTATGCCTGTAAAAAAAAAAAAAGTAACATCTCTAGTTTGCATTTAAATCATCAGGAAACAGCAATGATGCAAGTCACGAAACTTAAACATAAACACGAATTTATATTATAGAAAATACAAAATATATGAAAATATCCGATAATGCACGATTTAGGGTGATTTGTGCATTTTTCTCATTGATATAAGCAAAAATATATAGTCAAATGCACTGAGATTATTTACTCAATACTTATATTTAACATCCTAGCTACTGAAGACAAAAAATTCTGCTTTATTTTAAATTTAATATTAGACAGAGCCATTTAATGGTTTATATATGTGTCAACAGGTGTGATCTGACTCTGTACACAGTTACAGTAAGGTCAAAGTCCAGCACATTTTGTCTGTTTCTTCCACACATCCCTGTAGAGACACGAACCCGTTTCACAACCTCATTTGTTTGCTTTTCTACTGCAGTATTCAAATTCACTTCCCTGTATAATACAAGAACTAAGGCACAGTGGTGAAAGCATACTTTGCAAATGAAATGTTTCACAAACTATGATCTCATGACCAAAACAAACAACTGGGATAAAGATTTTACAGTGATGTTGTGACCATCATCAGTGCTTCTAGCAGCAGATCATGAATGATTAGTTGGATATTTGGACCTCAAAGATGATTTTAGGAAGTAAGGATAGCACTACAGCACCTTTTATACATAAAATGCAGTTAAAAATGTAAACATTATTTAGCTAGAGCATAAAGCACATTTTAAAAAGCCATAATAGGGAATACGAAGACAAAATAGAAAATAAAGCACTTTATTTTACAGTCCTGCTTGTAATAACTGTAGGTTTATAACTACCACTAAACATGTAGCACATAAGCGCATGTAATTACACTGTAAGTACACATACTGTAAAATAAAGCGCACATAGTTTTCTATAGCACCTTTAAAAAGCAACTCAAAATAACAAAGCAAAAACTAATTTAAAAAAGGGCTAGAAAGCATAAAAACAATCAATAAAAAATGTATATGAAATAAAACATACGATATTAATTCACACTTTTCATACAAAAATGCAGGGCACAAAAGAATAAAACAATAATAAGCAACCAGAATGACAAAAAGCACATAAAAATAAATATACAGTACAATGTTAATTTTCACCTTTCGTACCTTAAAAAAGCTCAAAATAATAACAATATTTAGGTAAAAAAAAAGCAACAAGGATGACAAGAAAGCACAATAAAATGAACAAACGCAAAACATAGAAAACTAAGCAAAATATTATTTTTTATATCACCTTTCACACCTAAAATAAGCTCAAAGGTCAAAATATAAGCAATATTTAGGGGGGGAAATACAAAAGCATAAAAAAAATAATAAGCAATAAAGCATATCTGCGTGTAATTTGCTTTATAAAATGAGAACGCTCAGATCGTGTGTAGCTTTGCATGGTAAAAGCTGACAGGTTTTTGGTGCACATGTCATGAAGAGAGGTTTTCTTCTAGATTTCATAACTGAAAATCAGAAGACCTTAAAGTCTCATCTCCATTCTCTCCATCTTTTATAACCACGTTTCGCAAATGAGAGCTCTAGTAATTTACAAAACATAAATCGATCCCATAAAGTCTTCCCTCCACCTTTAGTATTCAGATGCATATCATCTTATTCAGCGACTGACATTTCATGGGCCCACCCAGTTTCTTATCTTCACATTCCACTCATCTGAACTTCACACTGATTGGACATTTACAAACCAGGGCCAGTCTACAGAGGTCCTGCTGATAAGGTAATGAGTAATGAGAGGATGTGGCTGCTCCCTGGACCGTTTCCCTTCTGGGTGAGGTTAGTACGTGAAGACTAACCTGGAGTCAATACGGCGACGACCGAGTATGAGAGAGAGAAGTCAATGAGAAGATTCTGAAGGCATCAAAAACATCAATTTAAGCGAGGTTTAATGAGCACTTCATCATGGTAACCCTGAACACTCAGTCTCTCACCGTGCCGGTGGGAATAATCCGGCTCTGTGAGTTTGCGCTAACGCTCATTACCTTCAGCCTGGTGGCTTCTGAAGGCCACAACAGTACTTCGTTCTGGTCCTGGTGCATGTTCACCTGGTGCTTCTGCTGTTTCGTGACTCTCCTCATCATCATCCTGGAGTTCACCAGCGTCAACGCCAAGGTGCCCATCTCCTGGGATGACTTCACAACGGCTTTCGCGATGCTGTCCACGCTCATGCTGCTGGCCTCTTCAGTCATCTACCCCACGTTCTTTGTCTACTCCTCGCAGCCAGTCAGAATCGCAGCCACGGTCATGTCCTGCATCTGCTGTTCCCTGTACTCAGCCGAGGTGGGACTGACCCGAGCCAGACCCGGGGAGGTCAGCGGGTTCCTGTCCACCGTGCCGGGCTTGCTGAAGGTCCTGGAGGCGTTCGTGGCCTGCATCATCTTCATTTCTCTGGATCCCTTTTACAGCCATTTCCCTGGGCTCCAGTGGTGCGTGGCCGTGTACTCGATCTGCTTCATCGTTGCTCTCCTCATCATCATCCTCACCATCGGCAAGTTGTTGGCTCGAATTCCCATCCCGCTGGACAAATGCCTGACGGGGTACAACATATTGGCAGTGTTAATGTACCTCACGGCTGTGGTGATTTGGCCTCTCTACAGTTTCCATAACCGTCCAAGACCATCGTTCTGCAGTCCCTGTTACTGGGACAACCTGGTTGTTGTGTCCTGCATGACTTGCATCAATCTGATCGTCTACATCGTGGATACGGTTTACTCAGTGCGTCTGGTGTTTGTTTCACCCGCCTAGAAAACAGTAGCACTTGAGTGATGAAGTGCTTGTGATGTTCCTCATTTATAAGCTGTGAAATGTCAAATTTATTGAATGTTAACCAGGCAACAGCTTTTATGAGAAGCACAGTTGTTATATAGGCAGTTTTAAATATGAGTTGATGTTAATGAAAAAATTATCCTGAGAAATGTTTACTTTTTGAGAGTTATTACAAATAAACATTTTGTATGACATATATGTAATAATCTTTTAATTATGTGTGTGTGTGTGTATGTGTATATGTGTGTATTATATGTTATATGTGACCCTGGAGCACAAAACCAGTCATAAATCGCTGTATGTAATTGTATGGCTCAAAATTATCTAGTTTTTTTGTATGCCAAAGATAATTAGGTATTAAGTAAAGATATTAAGTAAAGATTGTGTTCCATGAAGATATTTTTGTAAATTTCCTATCGAAAATATAACAAAATTTTTGATTAGTAATATGCATTGCTAAGAACTTAATTTGGACTTTAAAGGCTTTTTTTTTTTTTTTGCACCCTCAGACTCCAGATGTTCAGGGTCCTGCTATCCTAACAAACCATACATCAATGGGAAGCTTATTTATACAGCCTTTAGATGATGTATAAATCCGAATTTTCAAAAAATGATTTTGTGGTACGTGGTCACATGTTTCAAGGACTTCTCAAAGCTTCTGCTGGTTTTTGCAAACAAACCTACCAGTGAAACTGCAGAAAGCGAAAGAGAGAAACACATCAGTTCGTCTCATCATTATGTATGCCTTTTATGGCATCATAACTGTAACATCAATATCAGTGTAATATTGATCTTTGTTCCTAACAATGACTCAGATGAACACTTATGTAAGGTAACAACACGGATACTATTAAAGGTTACAGAAGGAACAGCAAATATTTGAGAAATACTGTTTCATTCAGAAATGTATTGCTGTCAGTGTTCCTCTGTTTAGTCATGTATGGACTCTTTGTATGACAACTCATCTGTTTCTTTCCCATTGTGTCTCCGCCCCCTTGTTTGTCACTATGGTTATTCATCAGCTCCTCCACCTTGTTAACTCGTTAACTAGTTGTCTTGTCTTTTAAAAGCTCTGAGTTTTGTAAAGCCAATCGCCGAGCATCGAGTTTTCTCTTGTTTAGTGTTTCTTCCTATTGGATTTCCAGTGTACCGATCCTTGCTTTGTGTTGGTTTTTGCCTCAGTCTCGCCCCTTTTTGATACTGTACGCTGATCGACCGACCTTTGCTCTCCCTCTGGACTTTTCTGCTTGTTTGACCATGTCTCTAAATAAAGCTTTGCAGATGGATCCACACGTCTCTGTCCCCTTCGTTACAATTGCAATATAGAAATAAAAAGACATAAAAATAAATGCATGCCGTTTCTTGTTGATTATGATGAATGGATGCACTTTTTTGCATTAAATTACCTGTAATATCTTTGATCTATTTCAAATTCTGTCAGATTATAGTTTTCCAGCTAGTGAAAGTATACTTTAATCTCCAATAACACTTCAGTTTAAACACAAACTAATAGGGATAACAATGTACGGTCAAGTCATTATTATGACCAGCTGACTACCAACACTTAAATTATTGAAGTATTTCTTCTTCTTCTTCTTCTTGTTTTTTGAGATTTTAAAAATTTATCTTGAACACAATTTGTAGTTGTTTTATCATTTATCATTTATCATATTTTAACCTGATTTCAACATGAAAGTAGCAGCTAGAATTCAAAACAACATACAGACAGAAGCAACAGTTAAAAGATGGGTTTAAATGAGAAAAAGATGTAATGTGACACCTTCTGGTTGTCAGATGCTAGTGAAAAATGTGAAGGCTTTTGATAAGACTTGTGAGTATCTGAAATATATGGCTATAAATACGACATAAAAAATCGTAATTTACCAAATCAACATATATGTACGTTATGACTTTTATCTCATGATTTCGTCTTTTTAGACTTTTTGTCACAATTCCAACTTTTTTTCATTTTTATGCCACAATTTTGAGTTTTATTTTACCAAAGCATGGCTAATTATTATTATGTTAATGGCATTCAGTTGCAAATAAAACTGAAGACGTTGAGAAATAAAGAGAAAAGTTCTAAATTACTTTACCACCTGTAGACAAAGAAAGCGCTCTGCAACATTGTTTGCTTTATCTGTTAAACATTCTTGGCCTATATACTGTTATCAGGACAAGTAAAAGAATAATCCAAACTAAACGTTCCTATGATTAAACCAGAAGACAGACCAGAGTTCAGAGTTTGGAATTGGCTCATAGGACAACAGCAGACCAGCAGCCAATGAAAACCTGGAGAAGGGTCATAAACACGATAAGCTCGAAATGGCTCTACTGATGGTTTATTGTCAACATGATCAAACATGTTTGCTGCCATCGGAGAAAGACCTGAATTTTACCACAAAGAGGAACTTTTGGCTATCTGCAATACAGAATCCACAGGGCGACGTGAGGACAAAGTGGATTTGTTATGGATTTGCTGACATTTATGGCACAGTAAAACTGCACAAAGGTGCTTGGAAGAATGTAACCCAGCTCTGAGAAGTCAGAAGCATTGGAAATCTGCAAAAACACAAATTCTTGGGATTCCTGAAACACTGTTTCGTCATGTTGCAAGTGGATTTCAGATCACTGATTCTGCCTATTGGCATTGTTCGGCTGGTGGAGGTGGTTCTGACATGCATCTGCTTTGCATTGGCGGCGTCAGCGGGAATCCCGTTTGTAGCCAACTCCCATTGGGCTTGGTGCATGTTCTGCTGGTGCTTTTGCTGTTTCACGACCCTCCTGATCATCATTTTGGAGTTTACCAACCTGAACACCAAAGTGCCCATTTCATGGGAAGACTTCACCATGGCGTTTGCCATGTTGGCAACACTCATGATGGTCACCATTGCAATCATCTACCCCACGTTCTTCGCCTGCTCCTCCTGCTCCAGGCAGATCGGGGCATCTGCGGTGACCTGGTTGTGTTTTGGGCTGTATGCCGCTGAGGTCTGGTTGGTACACAAAAAACCTGGTGAAACCAGCGGCTTTCTCACCACTGTTCCTGGTCTTCTCAAGATCCTGGAGACATTCGTCGCCTGCCTCATTTTTATGTCTTTGAGTCCCACTGAATATAGGAAGTCTCCGGGAACAGAGTGGTGCGTGGCCGTCTACTCCTTATGCTTCATTTGTTCATTGCTGATTATTTTCTTCACCATCGCCAAGCTGCCTTCCATCTGTCCATTTTCTTTTGAGAAAGTGGTCATTAGCTTCAACATCCTGGCCGTGGCTATGTATGCAACCGCTGTTGTTATCTGGCCACTGTATGCTTTTAACAATAACTCACGTCCAGCAGATTGTAAAAGCTGTCCTTGGGATGACCTGGTGGTGGTGACCTTCATGACTGTCATTAACTTTTTGGTATACATTGGAGATATGGCCTACTCTGTTAAAATAGTATTCTTTACCCAACACGGGCAGGAGTAACCCATGCCATCTTTAGTCTAACATGAAAAGATAATGTATGTAACGTAAGGATTTTATTGTATACGGAGCGGATATATGAGCGAAACTTGCGCGAAATTTTGCAGCCAAAAAAGTCTGTTGTTTGCTTAGGCATAAGAATGAAGCATCGTTTACTGAGAGGCTGCTTCCAAACTAAGCAGTTTCAAAGTGAAAACGAGCGTTTAATGTTTAACAAATCTTAATTTGAGGCGGAAAATGCACGGGAAAACATTTCGCCTCACTGATTTTAACGGATTTCGCCTGCGGAATTTTGCCATATAAAGATAAATGTGGCCGCACCCTACTTATTCAGTCAAGGCTGAGCACAGATGAGTCATTATTTCCCAGGAAGTCGCAAATATTTATTCATAATAAATCATGTTTCGTGGGTTAATATTTTAACCATATATTCAAATTATGTCACTCCACAATAACATACTTCACTGTATCTTCCTACAATGTTTTTTTCTTATTTTTGTTACCAATATGTTATCATTCTTATTTTTGGTCTGTTGTTGTAGTACATTTTCGCAGAAATCTGAAAGGTTGTGTGATGTGAGAAACATTCAAAGAAAATTAGAAATGTATGAGATTTCATAGCCGTTTTTAATTTAAAGCCAGCGAAAGCAGTGTCACAAAAAAATGAAGAAATGGTCGAAATTTACCCAGTTGATTTTAATCCAAAAGGAAAAAAATATTTTTACAGTGTGTCTGATTTATTCGTTAATGTTAATGGCTTTTTTCATATTAACATTTTTATTAACATGAATCTCGTCCTTTAATAACATGTTTGTCTTTTTAATCTAATAGGAAAATTTTTTTTCTTTAAATTATTCTCCATACATTAAAGCAGAACAGGACAAACAAAGAAAATCTAAATAAAATATTTTTATTAGAAAAATATTTGTTGTTTTTTTATCTTACATGTCACCCATTTGTTTGCCATACATTTTTGTAATATTAAAGTGATGTGTTTTTGTACACAAGTACACAGGTGTAAAAGTAAAACCATTATGATCCTTGGAAGAGTGAGAAAGTATATATATATAAAAAAATACATAAATATGGGCACAAATAAAACCAGAGTAACAGGAAACATGGAGGTTCAACTGTTCCAAACAATCTCATCCATCCATTAAAATGGAACATACCTTTTAAAAAAAAATTATTTGACCATTCACTGTTTAAAATTCTTAACAATGACACATGCGCGTACACACACACACAACATAAAACCTGATATATGCTGTTAAAAACTGAATATTTCATGCACCATATTCAGTATGTATCTAAAATGTTTTTGAAATGCAAAACTGCACAAAACATATGTTAAAACATTTTCATTTCCAGTGTTAGGTATACAAACAATAAAATAGATCCTAATGCACAGTGCAATTCAAAACACTGAGACATTATGACTTAAAATCTTAACATGTGTAACAATGGTTTTCCAGTCTCCCGTCACGAGAAACAAGAGGTAGAGTTCACTGTTTCATGTAAACAGGTACAGGTTTCAGCTGATTGTTCGGTTCAAGGCTTTAGTAGAGCGTAAAAATGTCTTTCTGGTGTGGTTAAACAGCTCCTGAATCAGTGCCTGTGTTTTGAGAGCAACTAATGGTCCCTCTTCACTTTCTGTCCTAATACATCAACACACCATAAAACACACACTGAGTACCGTCTGATGATCTAAAATGTCTCTGAAGGACGTCTGTGGGGTTTCTCTATTTGCTTACTAGCTGTTCTTGAGGCTGACAATGGCACTGATGAAGAACTCGTACCAGAAGAAGGTGAAACCTGTGGACAGAGCGGCCTTCAATAGACTCGGGGAGAGACCCTTAAAGAAACCCCGGGGCCCTTCCTCTCTGCCGATCCTCAACACACAGTCTGCAAAGCCATGATATATCCGTACCTGCACAGAAAATAGAGAAATGAGTATTCATTTGTAAAACAGATGAACATGCACCACCATTCAAAAGTGTTTTTAAAAGCTCCACTCACCTGTCCAAACTTCATCCTGGCCTCTTCAAACCCACCCACTTGAAGTCTCTTTTTAATCAGATCAAAGGGATACGTGATGGTTTTACTGATGACTCCAGCACAACTACCGCTGATCAGACTGTGTAAACCTCCTGAAAACACACAAGACACCACAGCAACGTCAACACCGGGACCTTAAAGGAAACTAAATGAAATAAAATGTAATTTAATGTTATTGAAAAAGTTTATGTTGAAGTACTAAAATAAAAAATGAAAAAAGAAAGCTATATAAATAATAAATAAATACAAATATTAAAAACTAGTGCTGTCAAATGATTAATTGCATCCAAAATAACATAACAATGAAATAACACTGTTTAAAAAGCATGTTCTGACCTTTAGATTTGCCGTCCTGGTGCTCCAGAAGTTTCTTCAGGATATTATAAAAGAAAAACTGCAGGCCTGCGTATGGAAACACAGCCACTAGGGTGGGTGTGAGGCCCCTGTAGAAGGTGAAGGGCCCCTCTGTGCGAAACATTGTGGCCACGGCTTGTCTGAGGTTACGATACACCTGTACATATGAGAAAACATATGAGACCCATGGGAAGTTTCTCATTAAAGTGGAATCATATATGGCCCTTTAAAAACAACTGTGTTCTCATTCAGTTTTTACATTTCATCCACCCTTTCAGATGCATTCAGACACAGCACAGTAGTAGTAACACATAATGTCACGCTTCTGAGGTGTGTCCACTGACCTTGGGTTCGCCCTGAGCAGCGAAGCGTGTGCGGAGGGTATCCAGCGGCTGGCAGGCGATGGTGGCGGAGCAGGCGGCCAAACCACCACACATGAAGTGCACTCCTGGAGTCTGGCTGTTATAACTCGTCTTCTTATGAACCAGCTCTGTCAAGGCTTCAAAACTCGCAAACTAGGACAAAACAGACAGAGAAACAGGGAGCTTGAAGGAAATTGTTAAATATCTACAATTCACGAGTTCCCACTTCCTCAATAATTTACCGTTAATAATTAGCATGTTTTGGCAGACTGTCCAGCTGGTTAATCGTTCGTACGTGCTCCTCTCGAAATTTGTTGTAAAACATCATTTGTGTGAAGGACAACGACAAATGTTTGATCTGTCTTTCTAAATTGCTACATAGGATAAGCTACATGTCTGCAATATAAATAGAATATAACAAAAGAAACTATGAATTCCTTTATTGCTACAAGATCAAAACAGAATATAATAGAATATAACATTTCTACTGATTTATTACTACATCAACAGACCAGCATTATTTATATTAATTAAAAAAATGAACTAATTGAAATAAAAATTTGCACTAATTGAAATAAAGCTGAAATAAAACACTACATATTAAATAAAAGCTTTAATTTAATAAATGTAAGCAGGAATTAGAAATGAGGAAATATTAAATGAAATAAATATATTTGTTTATAAAAATTACTAAAATTAAAATATATAAAAATAACAAAAGTAGATAACAAAATTAATCATAAAACATTAAATAAAAATGTTAATTAGAATTACAAAAAAATGAAAACTGTAAATATAAAAATAAACACTAATTTAAAATATGAATAAATACTATAGTAGTAAATAAATAATACTAAAATAAATAACACTGATCAGGAAAATGTATATTTATTTATGTCAACAGAACAGAATATTTTTATAAACTAAATCATAGCAGAAGAGAAACTTTTTCCACCCTTACAATATTTTGAGTTTACAATTCAAGTTCAATTTAAGGTCAACTACATTTTATGTGGCTTAATAATTAAACAGGAAGATGATTCTGGCCTCATGATTACTGCATATATATATATATATATATATATATATATATATTATGAATGCATATCATTTATCTCCAATACCTGAACTGCCCCATAACACACAGACAGCAGCTGGGCAGGAATGTGGCCTTTCCAGAACGCCGGAAGTCCTTCTTCAGTCATAATACAGCGTGTGGCCTGCCATACACCCCAGTACTTCCCCTGACGACTCCTCCAGGACACCTGCTCGATCTGCAACTGCAGCAGGCACAAAACTGTCAAAACGGTCCCGCCGTGTCACAATAAAGACCGGTCTGAACATAAAGATCTGAAAAAGCCTAAAAGTGCAACACACTGCCACCTTGAGGCCTGTCCCTCGGTTGCTATGACAGAGAAACTACAAAACGAACCAAATTAGGGGTGTCAAACTCCCGTAGGGCCACATCCATACAAAGTTTAGCTCCAACCCTAATCAAACACACCTGATCCAGATAATCAAGTCCTTCAGGCTCAATTGAAAATTGCATGGTATGTGTGGTGGAGCAGGGTTGGAACTAAACAGGGTTGGCTCTCTGTGGTTCCCCTCCAGGAACTGAGTAAGACAGCCCTGAACTACACCAAGCACAAATCAGCGGATCGACTGCATCCTCTGTGTGCATTCATAACCGGTCTAAAGCAGAAGAACAGGCCTGTTTGAACTGAGCATGCTCAGAGCAGCCGTAGCTTTGGGAGCGGTGCTAAAATTCTACAGGAAAACGTGACTCATGTTTTAGGCACGATGATGCTTATGCTAATCAGATGTACTACAGACGGGTGTGTTAGCTATGGATGAAAACAGCTTTAGTTGAATGTGTTAATATTTATGTTTTCGTTATTATTAAACTCCAGAGCCCTGGAAATGAAAGCGGTTACCTGAAATCGGATTTTGATGACATCCAGAGGGCTGATGAGGGCTCGGGTGACCATTCCTGCCGCTGACCCGGCCAGAGCAGCTTCCTCCAGGGAGAGAGCCGCGACGGGGGAGTTTGGATCATAGCCCACCATCCCTGCTCAGACCAGATACCACACAAACACAGTTTCTGGAAAAACAAGTCAGACGAATTAAATCAAATAAAAATAATCAAAATGTGGATGGATAATAATTTGAGAGGAATAAATCTGACATAAATTATAATATGAAAAAAAAAAAGTGGTGTGCATGGATGAAAACTACAGATAAATAAACCAAATAATTAAAATAGCATTAAAACATAATCAAATGTAAGATATTTAAGTGATTTTGGTCACACTTCATTTTAAGGTGTCCTTATTATACGTTCATATATTTATTTAAGTTAATAAATGTAAGTACGATTATGGTTTGGCTTAGGATTACCTTCATGTAATTAAACATATTTTTTGTTATTATAATAGTAAGTACATGTAACAACAAGCACGCGTAAAAATAAAGTATTACGGTTATATTTAGTATTTTAAAAACATATAAACATGTATGTTAAATGTACTCAACACGACTGCAGTTGACAAGCACGGTGGCTGCGTTTCAAAACGTGTTGAGCTGCCTCTCTAGACAGTGTTGGGCAGCTTTAGATGATTTGGCCTGGAAGGTGCCGATGATGCCCAGAGTGTTGTCTTAGTAAGCAGCTCCTCATGGTTTGAGACACAGCCAGCGTTGCGCCATAACTTCCATAATATACAGACGCACGAAAACCTTAACATACCTTTAGGGAGTGCACTTTAGTGTGCTCCGAGTTCCTCTGTAGAATATGTTTTTGTGCTGTTGTCTTATGAGTGCATAGCAGCAGTGTGATGTTAGAGGACACCTCCTCATGCTCTTCTCTGCTGGACACAGCCTAATGACAGAACGGCGCGACCGTGTTTACTGACCGTGTCTGATTCCACTCCGCGCACATTGGTTCCTACCGTAACACATTTTATTTTAAGTGCATATTTTAGCTGTACTACTTTTGTAACATGTAAACAAAATATTATTTTTTACCACATCAGTCCTCTGAATGATACAAGAAACAAAGTGTATATCTATCTATCTATCTATCTATCTATCTATCTATATTTATATACACTACCGTTCAAAAGTTTTAGAACAGTAAGATATTTAATGGTTTTTAAAGATGTTTCTTCTGCTCAT
>JAUMHE010000044.1:3038015-3056074 GCA_032359235.1 Enteromius mattozi | reverse complement strand
GAGAAAAACATTTATTTCACAATGAGATTTTCTCCCCATTTCAATTGTTTTACTTCAATGGTAGGTTAGAATTTTGTAAATATTTTAAACGAAAGATCAAAAGGATAAACAATGCAGATTTATTTTCAGATTTACCAAGGGTGCCAATATTAGTGGAGGGCACTGTATTTTTTAAGGTATCAGAGACCAATCTGACCCTCCATAGACAGCAATACAACTAAAATGATCCCAGATTCAGAAACGTAGCAAAAACACCGGTAAAACAGTCTATGGAGTGACAGATGGCTCTCTGATATCATCAAAAATATCTTAATTTGTGTTCTGAAGATGAACGAAGGGCTTACGGGTTTGGAACGACACAATGGTGAGTAATTAATGACAGAATTTTCCTTTTTGGGTGAACTAACCTTTTAACCAAGGGTTAAAATTAAGAGGAAAAAAAGAAGGGAAACAGATAATCAAGGGTTAAAAAAATAAAAGAGAACAATTTAACGTTAAGGAACATTGTTTTTAATCTTCTTTCACAGATTGGAGAGCCTCTGCCCATCTTTATTTCTGAGAGACTCTGCCTCTCTAAGACATCTCTTTTATAGCATGTTACAAACCTGATGTCAATTAACTTCAAAATCAATCAGTTGCTAGATGTTCTCCCAGCTGAATCTTTTCAAAATGTCTTGCTTTTTCAGCCCTTTGTCGCCTCGTGCCAACTATTTTGAGACCTGCAGCAGGCATCAAATTTGAAATGAGCTCAGATAAAAGCGTAAAATTTCTCAGTTTAAACATTTGTTATGTTCTCTATGTTCTATTATGAGTAAAATATTGATT
Source organism: Enteromius mattozi (assembly GCA_032359235.1). Taxonomy (NCBI): domain Eukaryota; kingdom Metazoa; phylum Chordata; class Actinopteri; order Cypriniformes; family Cyprinidae; genus Enteromius; species Enteromius mattozi. Next base: position 3,055,249 of record JAUMHE010000044.1, on the reverse strand, counting down.
TCAATTTTATAAATGCCCACAACATTTCCTGAATTTGGGTTGTAGGAAACGTACATGGATTTTTTTGATTGCAGAAAATGTTTTTTATTCTATATTCTTTACACTGAGAAAAAAATGGTTCTTTTAAGAGCTATTAAATGAAGGTTCTTTGGGGAATCAAACTGGGGTTTTTTTGGGCTTATATTTATATTGATATATATTTCCGCATGTGTGTTGTTTTGCTCTGTCTAGGAGCTCAAGCATCACCTCACTGAAGGCCGCTCCAGCATGCTTGACCTGATGATTAGATTTATTAAACCGCGTGGGTGAGGTGCATGTGTGTTTGTGCATGTGTTTACTGTGTGTGCGAGCGGATGTTTTAAGGGGGTGTCAGTGACGTAGATCCTTAAGGCATAAAGTCAGAGCTCGTTATAGGTCAGAGGTTGAGAAGTGAGCTAATTGATTAATTTAAAGTGATAAAATGCGTCATTCATTCAATGTGTGACGAAGTGTCAACTTGAAGGCCGTGTGTCTGTATTCTGTCACGTAGACGGTCTACATTCAATCCTTTAGTGTCTCAGGGCCCAGATATTACAGGGAATCTAAGGTGTTTGAGCCAGTCCCATTTAACATCAATGAGAAACTTGATTCATTGAGCCTCAAAATCTGTGTAATTTACTATTTATTGCAAGCATTTACAAAACAACGAGCTGAGAATCCAATAGAATAGAGTTTCACTGACACTAAAATAATGCAATGAACATTCATGTAACATTCATTCATGAGATGTCAGATAAACTCCTAATGCATAACTAATAATGTTATTTCAATGGAAAAAAAAAACATTTTGGAAATGTCAGCTCATGTTTTTTCTGTCATTTCTAAAATGATTTTTTTTCTTTTTGACTCCCCCAAAAACCTGCACATTTAATAGTATGTTACTGTAAAATTGCATAAATGTCCCACTATCTACTTTTTCACTGTAACTTGTTTTGCTGCATTTTTACAGTGAAATAAAATAAGACAGAAATATTAAATGAAATTAGTAATAAAAGTTAGAAATGCTGGCTTTGCAACTAAATGAAATAAACTTAAGTGGAAGCAATAAATCTAACTGGAAAAATAAATCAAGTAAATGAAACCAAATTTTTGTCAACCTGGACAGAAATATAAATATTAAAAATGACAAACGCACATACTGGAAATTTAAATTAATAAAATTAAAAACTCAATAAAAACTAAATATATTAAAAGTAATTTATAAAATAGTGAATAATATATAGGCCTATAATGTTATACATTTTATAAATTTATTATAAAACATAAAATGCATTAAACAATACTATCAATTAATTAAACAACACAATCTGTTAATATGTATTACAATATTAAATGATTACTATGAATTATTAACAATGTTGATCATTATGTAGTTCATTTATTAAAGAGCTAAAGATTGCTGTATATTACCCTTTCATGCATTAATTATTAATTGCCTTTTTTTTGTAGTGGATGAAAGTATTTCTGGCATCCTCTGAAATGTATTTTTTTTTTATACCTCTCTGGTTTTCTGAAAATAAACGGATTTGAGATATGTTATGCAATATCTCAAAGCAAAGAAGAGATACAAAGACAACAATTTGTAATCATAGATCACACTTTGGGGGTTGGAAAATGGTGCTTAAATAGTTCAAAATAGCTTCCAAATATCTGTCCACTGTAGTGTACACCATGCAGCAAAAGTAATAAAAAAATAATAATAACATTTTAATAATAAGAGAGCAAGCGAGCAAGGAGAGAGAGAGAGAATATAGTGTAAATAAAACTAAAAATGTGATGCACTTCATAGCCTGAGAGACAGCAGGTAATTTATGGACGGTCACAATTAAATAAAATAATATAAAATACAATAATGAATGTGTATAATGTGTGTATTATGTCTGACCTCAGCGTGATTCCCCACAGTGACCCTCAGGATGTGTGTGTTTGTGTTAAACACTGTGCTTCAATTGTTCACACCTTACACGGTTTATTAAGTTTAGATTGTTATAATGTTTTCTTCTATTATGATCTTTTCATTGTTATTATGAACCTACAGTTGCCAACATTTAAAGTGAATCAGAAAAGTACTTTGAAATTGTCCTAATACAAGAACGCGTTAGGTTATGCAAATAAAGACACTTTTGAAGACAGAGAGAAGAGTGGATACTATTAAAACGACCGTGTTTTGCACTCAGGTTCATTAAGTCTGTGTTGAGGGGTGTCCTCTCACCTGCGGGCGGGTGTTCGTTGTCCCGGGTGACTCTCGTCGAGCTGAAGCCGCAGGGCGACGCTCGTGACGCGTTTGGCGTCTCCAAAGAAAACCTCCGCTCATCAGCAGACCGCTTCAGTTAGCAAAGAGCAGCACACAGTCTCACATTAAGCTTAATTACTTAATCACCTGTCAGTCAAATGTCGTTTAATTAAGGGGGTATAGGGAGAGTCTATCTTAGTGTTTTGGAGTTGTTCCTCACAAGCATTTTGTAACCAAGAACTGCGATTCACAACAAGTTTTCTTTCTTAAACTCTAGGCTATATTTTCTTGAGTGAATCGGACTTTTGATGAACTTTTCTCGACTTGAATGGAAATGAAGGCGTCTCCTGCGCTCGTGCTCTGCGTGTCCGTTACCGTTCACCTCGCGCTCGCTCAGCTTCAGCTGCGCGTGCGCCCGTCGCCTAGCGACCACCTGCCGATACCGGACCTGCACGAGGACCCCGACCCGGCGCTGGAACCGGGAGAGAAGGATTTAACCCCTAGGATGCTGCGGAGGAAACTCGGCAGCAGCTTCGACCCCATCTTCTCGTCGGTCGGTCCACCGACTCCCGGTAACGTGTCCGACGTCACGCGAGAGGACGACATGAGTCTCGACGGAGTGATTCCCCGCGAGTTCCAGCAGCTCGATTTCACCGGTCTCAGAGCGGCGGCGAAAACGGAGCGCAGGGTGCGCAGGTGGCTGTGGTCGTATACCCGGTGCCCGGTGCACTCGGTGTGGAAAGATCTGGGCGTGCGTTTCTGGCCGCGATACGTCAAAGAGGGGCAATGCTCGGCCGAACGCTCGTGCTCTTTACCGGAGGGCATGTTTTGTAAGCCGGTGCGGTCCGTGAGCGTCACGCTCCTCCGGTGGCGCTGCCAGCAGGGCTCGCGCGCGCTCAGGCGCTGCTCGTGGATCCGCGCACGCTACCCGGTGATCTCACAGTGCGGCTGCGCGTGCTTATAGCGGCGCAGAGCCATCTCTTTACATCTGGGCATGAAATTTGACTTCATAGGACTTGTTCTTGTCACCCACCCTTATAGCTTTGAGAAGGTGATCAGTGGACTTTACTAATGGAAAAACACGTTCGTGACTGTGTATTCTTTTGATATATGACGTTGTAAAAGAAGTTGTTGTGTGAAGCATGAAGAAGAACGAAAAAGACAATAAAAGTACAGATGACTTCACTGAGTTGAGCATTTGAATTGTTATTGCTATGAGGCTGTATGCAGTTGTGCTCATAAATGTACATGCCCCTTGCAGAATATGCAAAATGTTAATAATTTTAACTTAATAGGAGGGATCATGAAAATTGCATGCTATTTGTATGTAGTACTTTCCTGAATAAGCTATTTAACCTACCTCAGCTGTCCTCCCTGTTTAAAGATGGCTCTCAATGAAAGGGTTCAAATATGCAGAAGATGCTGGAAACCAAAGAATATGCAGGAGCTGAATGATTTTCTGGAGAACAGCAGGCAGGGCAAAGTAGGGATTCATGAACAAGTATTAAGAGTCAAGGGTATGTTAACTTTTAAACGTCCTTTTTTAAAATTCAGTCATTATTTTGTCTTGTGGAGTATATACTGTATAAACATCTGTTATGTGAAATAGCTTATTTAGGACAGTATTAAATAAACAATAAGGTAATTTTTATGATCCCTTTTATTTAGTAAAAATTATTAATATTTTCTGAGGGGTATCTTATGAGCAAAACTGTGTGTGTGTGTGTGTGGTGGCCAACATTACCTAGTATTTCTACCAGCTAAAATAATTATAAGAAATAATTATAATTAATTACAGTAATTAATTATTGTCTGACAACAGCCAATGCTCCACACAGAGATCTGATCTCATCATTATCCAGTCCGTCTGGAATGACATGAAGAAAGTGTTTAATTGTGATTAATCTCATCCAACTTAAAAAATGTGTTTTTTCGTACATATCCACGCCCCCCTAAAACGACTCGTTTAAACACGACCCCCACTTTTCTACATCACAGAGTGGGCAAAGAAAGAAGGCGGAGCTATTATTCTCGCTGTAGTGTTGCTGCGGGCGCCATGTTCTGGAGACGCTGTGTTTCATTGTGAAAGTGAAACTACTTTGTTTGTGCTTCCAAAAGAGGACAGAACTAGAAACCAGTGCTATTTACAATACTGTTCCAGAACAGTTCAATACAAATATTAGTGTGCATTCAGCGCATTGACGGAGAACAGATTCCTGAACCTAGACTATAAAGTGGGCCAGTTCCAACTTTGCAAGGACAGTCTGGTGCTTCTGACTCACAACCTTTAAGCACATTTGCTTATTTAAATATCCTGCGACTTACTATTCAAATGCGAATTTTGCGTAATGCTTGTTGTTTGTCGTTTCTTCAATTACAAATGCAGACATGGTGTTATGTTTACAAGGCGCGGCATGATGCAAAGTGTAAAAAGACAGTATAAGTCATTATAATCAGTAATTTTGTCGTCACTGGATGCAACAAATGCCTTGTTTGTAATGCTTTTATTGTTTGTGTGTCATAGCGCCGGGACAAGGCATCACACAATACAGTCTCACTCCAACTCGTCACATTTTGACATTTGGTCAAAACACTTTTGCGTCGCTTTTTGAGGCTCAAGGGACCCCTTTTCAGTCACTTTTCAACGTGAGGGGTCCTCCATTGTTTTAAATAGGAAATCCTTATTGTCAATATGCCGGCGCAATATTTTTTTGTTTAAAATTTTATCGTCATAATAAAAAGATATATTGGGTAAAAAATTTTAAATGTAAGGTCAAAACAGTTTTATTTAAAATGATATTATTTACACAAGATATAGCAGGCAGATACAATATCATTTATTTGAAAGATATTAATATTCCAAGTCTTTTGATTCAAAACGATTGATTTGTGAGAGGAATAGACGCGGTCGCTGTCTCCGTCTTCCGTATACTTCCTGTGCGCTGCTGCAGTCTGTGCGCGATTTCAAAAAATGCCGCTTCAAGAATCCTTACGTCAACGTTGGTTGTGAAATGCCATTGGTTCTTGCGTGTCTCGTGACCGATTGCATCATGCTGTTATGAAATACTATTGGTTCTTGTGTATCTCATGATCGATTGCGTCGTGCTACGGGACGGGAGTATGTTTTCTGAATGAGATGACAGCGCGTTAACGGACCGGGATCAATTTTACTGATTAAAACCTTGTGTTTTACTCTCTTCTTTGCGTAAAGACTTCGAATGGCTTCAGAAGACTTGGAATGTGACACGACTTGTTTGTAATGTATTTATTCTGCTTGTTTATGATTAGTTTGTGCAATAAATACCTGTGACTGCATTTGCCTGTGTGTGTTTATATTGTTCAGAGGTGGGTAGGTTTGAGGTAGGGGTGGGGTTTGGTGCTCCAATAAAACTAAAAAATTATATAATAAATTTATATATGCATGCAAACCATTACATTAAGCCAAACACCTGAAAACAATGGAGGACCCTTCACGTCGAAAAGTGACTGAAAAGGGGTACCTTGAGCCTCAAAAAGCGACGCAAAATGTTTTGACCAAGCGTCAAAATGACGAGTTGGAGTGAGACTGTGTTGCATCATAGTATGGTAAGGGGCATAACATTTCCGTCACATGCTTGAGGTAATTTGGCCAATCACAACACACTGGATAGCTGGCCAATCAGAGCACACCTCGCTTCTCAGAAAGTTGCTGCTCTTTGCTCTTAAAATCCAAGCGTTTCAGAGAGGCAGGGCATAGAGGAGAAACAATAATGCACAGTATGCAGAAAATAATGTGTTTTTTGTACCTTAAACTGCATAAACACATTGCAATACACCACAAATCTTTTTAGCAACATCATTTAAACCATTTAATGCTGGTCATTATGGTGGTGTTATGGAGGTACTTGGTTAAAAAAAGACCGAAAACCACTGTGTTATGTGAAAGTTTGTGAAAACAGTTATGTACATGTGAGGATGGTGTTTACAACATGTTTACTTTCTCACTTCTCCTTTTCTGCATTTGATGTTTTTCTCTGTTACTCCTTCCTTCAGACTCTTCCGCCACATCTGTCATTCTCCTCCTCTCTTTTACTGTCAGTTCTGGTTTGCCCATCTTTGTGTGCACATCAAGGTTTTCTTTCTCATGCTTCAGGATGAACACAACAGGTGAGGCCATCACAGTAGCTCATACAGACCTTGAGTTATGCATATAATATACAGATGGTGTGAATTGAAGAAATATCTTCTGTAATTGTGGGTGTGTGTAGATGTTTAAATATTTAAACATATTAAACTACAACTTATTTAAACATAGAATACATTGAATTGAAAACACTGAATGTTGTTTTTGTTCTCTACTAATTGCCATGCAGTTTTTCCACACTGTTGTAAATATCTATTTGTTTCCGGTGCTGGATAGTTTGGGTGCACTTCAGTGAAAATAGAGTTGTTTGTTTCTGGGCAGTGCGTTAAAGAAAGGAAACGTTTGGCAGCTGCTGAGAAAACGGCACGCAGTAACCTCCCTCGGGATCTGTCTGTGAGCGTGTATGAGAAGAAACAGAGTAAGACTGAAAGTGTGAGGGCGTCACATGAAGCATGCAGATCTAGAAGATGATGCTGTTTTTCTAAAGAAATATATCAAATTAAACTGACAAATCCACAATTCCACAAAAGTCACTACATTCTTTTAGCAGAGTGTTTCTTCCTTGTAATTTCATTAATGAAAATCTAGAATTAACACTTCACTCTAATTAAACAAAGCAACATTTTTTACTTTAAGTAAATCAAAACAATTTAACCTTCCTTTTGTAAGGTGCACAAGATTCAACTCATTTTTTTAACAGGAATTTAAGTTGAAATGACCTAAAATCCAAAAGTCAATCTGAACAGCAACTAATTTTTTTTTAATTATTTTATTTTAAATAGAGTTTGGCCTAATAGTGACATTGGCCTGATGTTTCTGAGAATTATTTCTAAAATTATTTAAATATTCTTTTCATGTACTTTAAGTGAGTTTTTTCTTGGTGTAATCACTTACGCTTTAAATAACTGAATAATAGCAGCTAGGAATACTATACCTGTGAACTGGATGAAAATGCACCATCCTACTTTGACAGAGTGGACACACATACTGAATCATATATTTGAGGAATTGACTGCAGACTTCAATCCAGTTTCACAAAACTTTCGTCTGTGATAAAAAAAATTGGGATCAGGTTTTATTCTCCGCATTTTTGCATCCATAGCATGCATTTTGATGACAAGGATGACAAATGTGAAAAAAATAAATAAAAATACAAAAATGTCAGACTCAATGTGCAAGGACCTTTACAGCTGAAATTGGACATTTCCAAACAGACCTGGGCACTAATCGAAATATATTTGCTTCGCCTTTGAAATGTTGGCAGGGGCTTTTTGTAGTTACTGTCTTATTTTAAGTTATTAACATTTTTCTTTAATTATTTCTTAATTTATTTTATTATTTATGTTCCCTTTGCTTGTTCTGTTTTGTATGGTTACTTATCCATTAATTATTTACACTTTTATTATTTTTTATGTTAATATTTTAAGCAAATGCTATGTGTATATTGTTGTTGATAAAAAGTTGGTCTCAGGTTATTGTGCTGTGGGATGTGTTTTCCATACATTTATTTATTTGTGGCGACCTGCCACAACATCAAAAATTACTGATTTTCCTAAAGGCTTTGTTGACTATAAGCACGTAATGTATGTTTAAAAATCAAACCGAGGCATAGGTGTTTTTATATCACTATATTTCTTTAGTAAATGTCATTTTCATTTCATCCTGCATATAAGGCAGTGTTTGTAAGCTCAGAGCTGCTTTGTCTACAGCCGTTACCGGAAAACCTCTCGTTTCTCATGCTTAAAAGCACCTCCTGCTGGCAGAGAATGAGTATGAGAGCATTTTTAATAAATCCGTCTGATTTACGCAGAAAACATATTTTGCTTGTTATCAATAAAATTAACTATTCTTAGCTGTTGTTATTGATTCTATCGGGATGTCTACCAGAAGTTAAGTTAGGGCCACAAAAGCACGCATGCGCAGTAACGTTTGTTTATGTTGTTGTCGTTGAAACCGTCTATAATGTGAAACTACATGGTGTCTGATTACATCACAAGTATAAATTTATATAAACCAGCATGATTAAGTGAATTTTCAACTCTAAGAAAAAACATTCACTCATCTCCACAGGCAACGCAGAAGTTACCAAAACCATGTCAGTTAATGTGTCCCACAGCACTCCTAATGCCAAAGGAGTCAAAAGCCGCTCAGATAACACAGGTATGTCTGTGTGTGGCATTACGTCATTATAAATCAGATGCTGATTCACTTACTCATTTATTTGTGTGTGTAGCCTCACAATCAGGTCTAGCCTCTCGGCCTGATTGGATACTCTACGCAATTCCTGCCTTAGCATTTCTGATTGGTATTGTTCTGTTCACATTCATCGGCAAAACACAACGACGCAGGAACAGTAAGTGTAAACACACCCAAACAACAAAACAAACTTCATGCTGACTGATTATATATTATAGTTTATAGACTGATGATCTAAGCTAACACATTTATCTTGCAGTGCCCACAAAGCAGAGGACAAACACAAATGGACACACTGCCACATACACCGACTTTGGGTGACTTATTTACATTTTCCAATGCAGTTTTCTTTACTTTTTACAGTGTTTTTATAAGTAAAGAGGGTAAATGTTTGCCACAATACACTTTTTTTGTTTTTCTGAAATTGGTTGAAAATGTACTCACTTTTTGGCAATCACAGATGAGTTTTTCCTACACTGGAAGAGATTTGGAGAAATTTAGCATTTCATCATTTACCGATGTATCCTCTGCAGTGAATGGGTGCCGTCAGAATGAGAGCCCAAACAGCTGATAAAAACATCACAATAATTCACAAGTAATCCACACCACTCCAGTCCATCAGTTAATGTCTAGTGAAATGAAAAGCCGCATGTTTGTAAGAAACAAATCCATCATTAAGTTGTTTTTAACTTCAAGAATCCATAATAATCAATCAAACTCCATAATCCAAAATAATGCTTCCTCCAGTAAAGTCTATCTTCTGTTGTCCTCTCAGATCAAAATCCACAAATCCACACATTTTGGCTTTACAAGACATTATTTGATGGACTGAAGTGGTGTGGATTACTTGAGGATTATTGCAATGTTTTTATCAGCTGTTTGGACTCTGATTCTGACGGCACCCATTCACTGCAGAGCATCCATTGCTGAGCAAGTGATGTAATGCTAAATTTCAATGAATCTGTTCCCATGAACAAAGAAATTTATCTACATCTTGAATGACCTGAGGGTGAGTACATTTTTTTAGCTTATTTTCAATTTTGGGTGAACTTTTACTATTACTATTACTATTAAATCAAGCCATGCCCTTTATTTTTTGGAAACTTACATTAAGTAGATGGTTATTTCATGTTTTTGATTGTGTGTGTTGTCACAGGTACACTGAGAGCAGTACTCAGAAGTATATGGAGAGCGCTGAAAACAACAAGAAGGGTAAAATACTACAGATGTCAAATCCCAAATAGTCATAATTTTTAACATCTCTATTAAAAAATGACTGACATACCACAAAAATAAACCTTAAAAAGCACATTCGATAATTTGTGTTTTTTGACAGAAGAGACGCAGTCTTATGAGAATGTAGAAGCAGCTATCTACAGCAATCAAGACAAAGTCACATACTATGTTTCTGCAGATGAAGGTACATCCTGATCAGCAGTAATTATATTTGAGTGGTTTTATTTATGCAATTAAATGGTTGTTGGTTTTAGATTATCTTAACCCAGATGCAGTCAAGGCAGAGGAAGTGGCGGGGCCAAAGGAACATCACAACACCCTACAACTGCCTAGCAATTTGATAGATACTGGTAAATGAGAATACATTACTTTATTAAGTGCTGGTAAACAATTAATCAACATTAATCATATCCAAAATAAAGGTTTTTGTTTACATAATATATGTATGTGTACCGTGTACATTTATTACGTATATATAAACACAAACACATACAGTATATATTTTGAAAATGTTTACATGCATTTACATGTATATATTTATATAATATGTAAATATATTTTAAACATAAACATAACATTTTTTCTTAAATATATGCATGCATGTGTGTATTTAAATATATTTATAATAAAAAATACACATACATGTATATAATGTAAACAAAATCTATTGTTTTGGATGCAATTAATCATTTGACAGCAATAATTTACATATATATTTTAATGTATGAAATATTATGTTGAGCACACATCAAAGCTTAGTTGAAATTTAATTTAATTTATTAGTAATTTTTATTTTTATTTTTAAATACTACTATTTATTCTTAATTTATACTTACATTCAATGCAAATTTACTTTTTTATTCAATGCTTCATCTGACATTTCCAATTTTCATGTAGTGTAGGTTTTTCACCTCATATTTATACATTTATTTATTGGATTTATTTTAATTTGCAAAAACATTTTAATATTTTTTAGTTTTAGCTAACACTAATAACCCTGTATTTATACCGCTCTAAAGAGGACACTGGAAAAAAATGGTTTGAAATTGTTTGTAGCATATTTATTGATTTTAATTGAAATTATTTTAACCCTTGTGCGACCTTTAAGACATTTTTGTCCTTTTTGCCTGTGTGTAAAGTAGGTGAGTTGGAAGCCGAAGCTGAATCCATTTGCGGATGTTTATTCAAACAGTTCAATAAATCCAAACTCGGAGTCAGATAAACAGGCGATGAGGTCAAAAACACAGTAAGGCAGTCCAACCAGGCAAATGGGGTAAATCCAAATGAAAAGTCAAAGCCACAGTCGTAAGGTCATACACATGGCAATAGAACAATGAAACAAATGCTCAGAAAGGCAGAATAAACTGGCAATACTTCTCAAAGATGCCCATGTGGTGGCCCAGTAAATATGGCCACCAAACAGGAAGTAGCTGCAGAGGAAGTGCTAACAGTCAATACTCGAGTGAGAGCTCCCTCTGCAGGCGTTGTGTTACACTGTGTTATTGCCAGCTGCATAAATTTAGGCACAGGTGTTTATTATTGGGATTTTACTATTTCACCCTCATTTCCTTTAATAAATATATTTTGCACTAGGTACAAAAAAAGTTACACTCTGGACATTTTGGACAAAATATGTCCCCATTGAAACCCATCAAAACTGCTTATTTTTTAATCGTGGTGCCAATTTTTTTAATAGGCTTTCATTCTTTTGGTAAGGCTTTAAAATGTAGTTTTTACCAGATGGTACCATTTTTTTCTTTTTTTTTTTTGTTGGCCTATAAAGCAAATACTTGCTTGCCTGTTTACTGCTTCTGTATATTAAAGAGCCAATTTTATACATTTTTTAAGATATCAACCTCAAATTTGGAGCACAAATTTTAATTTTCTAGCAGATTTATAGTTCAACATGTTTCATAAAATATATATTTTATATAAAATATTGTTAAATAATTTTTTTGGTTTTACTTTTGGAACATAAGTTTGTGCTCCCAAGCTTTACATTTTTATGACACACAAGTGTAAATTAACAAATAGCTCAAAGTTCTTAATGTAGTCTGGACTGGAGTCTTGTAGGAAAGACATAGCTCAACTTGTTCTGATTTCTCCTCAGATGGAGAGTCGTATGAGAACATGGAGGAGTGTTTATATGCTCAACCTCGCAAACAGACTCAGAAACTCCGACACGACACTGAAGACGAAGGTGAGGCATCAAACACATGGATCTGATATTCTATTAACTTTATATATATTAGACAAATTAATGTGTGGTAACCTCTCTTAAATTTGCCATAGACTACATCAATCCTGATGAAGATAGAAACCAAGATCTCGCTCTGGACCACACAGACACTGGTGAATATGTCACTGTGTGTTTATATGCACATGTATAGTATGAAATACGGTAAGAACTGTCATTTTCTTTCCTTCCAGAGTCATATGAAATGATGACCGGGCCAGACTTTCAATACAACAACACAGACTTCACAGCAGCCTATGACACCATGGAGGATGGTGAGTGTGTGTTTGCATGTGTTGATGACATGTGTGTCTCTTTACATGTGATTAAGTGTGTGTGTGTTTGTGTGCGTAAATGCTTGTTTCAGATTCATACGAGCAGATGAATCAAATCCCAGTCTAGTTCCAGACAGAGATGGATGGATGAAGACAGGGTGAATGAAAGAGATGCAGAGAAATGGACAACTGCTGTCAAATTGCAATTAAAAGAGAGAAACTGAGAGTTTCTGTTTTTAAAATGCACACCTTTGAGAGCAGCTACTGGATGGCAGTTATAATTGTAGCCTATACATCAAAAACAACCATAAACTAGAAAACAAAATGGACTATTTACTTGCTTCATAATTTTTCTAGAGCACAATTCATCACTGCAAAGAAAAAAAGACACGACCCACTATCCAATCAAATACTGAAACCTCTCGAAACGTCACATGGCAGATTTGATTGATGGATTTTAAAAACGTTGTGAATTTTCTCTTGTACATATTTTGAAATATCAGTATTAACTATCTTCTTTTTCTTTGCTTTGGTCCCCTTAAGCGTGTGTTCTGGGACTTTGTGAGTTTGATGAGCAGGTACGAATTTATTGTTGTATTGTGCTGTAATAATATTCAAGTAAATGTCACAATAAAGACTGAGTTTACTGTCGAAAAGCAAAATTCTAACAGATTCAGAACAGACCTAGCCTTTGCTAAATTTGATCTTACCATCATACTCAAATGTTTTTATTTAAACATCGCACTTCAAAGCAATAACTTGAACATTTAATAAATTGGCTTCTCAGAGTTATAACATATGTTTGACACCACCTTAAAAATATATTGCAACTTAAATTATTTCTGTACATTGTTTCTTGTTGAAAGGTGGTCACAAACAGACACAAAGCTGAGTCTACAGATCTACTGAATTAATTTTATTCAGTTTTTTAGACAGACGACCAGAAAACAGCAAAAGAGCCCAATATGTGTCTATAGATGAGCGGCAAGAAAGGCCGAGCCAAGACCAGTTTAAAGTGGCAGATGATCCTCAAATGTACTGTTTTCACTTTGTGAATAATTCACAGCTCAGATGACAGAGGATAATGAAAGCAGAGCAGGTTTTGAACATTTTAATGAGCTGAAATGAACACAAATTATTTCTCATTTCTTATCTGAGTGATCCTTTACTTGCTTCTTCTTATAGAAAATTGGTGGGCATATATTTAAGGGTTCGCAAAGACATCAGCAATTAAGACAAAGACATCCTCCTTAGCAAACAGATTACATTTTGCAATATAAACAGTGCCGCAATTCAATTCTAGAGTGACGTTTCTAGAACTTCAGTCCAAAATGGCTTCAGAGATCAAGAGTCTTAAAGAGTTTGTCGTCTTTCTCAGCCCCAGTGGTATTTTTCGTCATCTCTCATGGGGAGGATTTCCGTGACCAGGCCCGTGCCGATGGTTTGGTTGCCGTCTCTGAGCGTGAACCTTTGGCCTTTGTCAAGAGCCATGGGCTGTCTGAGGACCAGGACCAGAGACGCGTCCTCTCCCGGCATCACCATCTCCTATAAAGATGAGAGATGGGGAGAGAGCAACAAATTTAGAGAAAACGTTGATATTCATCATTTGCACAGCTAAAAAAACAAAAAAAAAACAACAACAAAAAAAACCCCCACCTTCCCCGGAAGCAGCTCTACCATACAAGCCATGTCCCATGTGAGAGAGAACATGATCGGCATGAAGTTCGTGCAGAATGGCTTGTGTCTGCCGCCCTCCTCTTTGCTCAGGACGTAGACCTGAAGACAAAGAGTTTAAATGACTGACTGGTTTGTGAAGAAGGACAGAGTCACTGAATTGGCGTTTATGGTTTTAAGGTTTCTTCACCTGAGCTTTGATCTTCTGGTGTGGCTGGATGGATCCTGGTTTGCACATCACCATGCCTCTCCGGACATCCTCCCTCTTTAGACCGCGAACCAGAGCGCCCATGTTATCGCCCGCCTCCCCTCGCTCTAGAGACTGATGGAACATCTCGATACCTGAGGGAACGAGCAACAAACTAAATAAAAAATAATGATAATAAAAAAAGATAATAATAATAATAATAATAATTTTATGTTGTTTTTAGCATTTATTATAAATTCATGTTTGAATTAGCTTTTACTTCTATACTTTCAGTTTAAATTTTAATTTTAGCAATTTTGGTGTGCTTTCATCATTTATTAGATTTTTAATATTTCTATTAAGCTTTAAATTATTTGCATTTCAGTTTGAACAAAAAAAAACCCCCAACAACTTTATTTATTTATTTATTTATTTTTATATTTTAAACATAGTTTTAACTTAAATACATTTTATGTGGTTGTCATTGTCATTTTATTGTTGTTAAATTTCTATTCAGCTTCAAATTAAAATAAAAAGTTTGTTTCAGTTTTAGAACATCAACTTAAACTTATTTTCTTTCAGTTAGTTGCCAAGGAAACATTTATAAACTTTTCACATAAGTTTTATTTTATTACTACTTTAAACACATATAACACAACAACTAAAGTTACTTAATAAACAAGTAATAACAATAATAATAATAATAATAATAATCATGATGATGATGATGATGATTATTATATTATTATTATATTTGTTGTTTTAGTATCTATATACAGTTATAGCATTTCTTTAAATTAGCTTTTAATTTAACAATTTTACAACATAAAACATTTTATATCAGTTAGTTGCCAAAACAACAATTTAAAGCTTTAATCTAACACTTAATTTATTTCAATGAAAAAAATATTTTAATAGTTTTAGTTAATAAAAGCTACACTATAAACACAAACACTCAAGGACATATTCAGATTAATACAGAAAAAATAATAACTTTCTTTGTGTTTTCAGTTAGCTTGCCATAAAAGTGGTCAAAACATACAATTTCAGGCTTTTACTTATTTACTTAAACGTGTTAAAATACAGAAAACATACTTTCTGTAATAACTTATTCAAATACTAAAGCGTATTATTTTTTGCATCACGTTGCAAAGAGAATCAGTGATGTTCAATGTTAGATCCATACCAAATACATGAACCATATTTCGCACACTAATGTACTGCCTATACATAAACACTGAGCAGGACATATTTTCTCACCTGTGATGACGGACTTAAAGCAACGGTTGTGTCCGAGAAATTCACACTCATCTCCTTTCTTGATCATTCCTCGCTCTAGTGTGCCAGTGACCACAGTACCACGACCTGAACACAGTTAAACACACAAACATAAAAATATAAAAAAAATTATTCATTTCAGAGGCAAAGCAAATAAGCACAACCTATCACACAAATATCACATCTGCACTACCTCAAGAAGAAAACACACCTGGAATAGAATAGACTCCCTCTACGGGCAGCAGGAATGGTTTATCCAGATCTCTCTTTGGTAAAGGAATATAATCATCTACCACCTCCAAAAGCTTCATAATGGAGTTTATTCCCAGCTCCGGCTGTTTGTTCTGAACACACACAATCATAACAGCACAGTTCAAAACACAAGTCTCTTCACCACTGTCTGTGCATACACACATATTACAATCTAAACCGTCTTCTGTTTGAATATTATAAAATGTAATTTATTCATGTCATGCAATGCTGTATTTTTAGTAGTGATGTCAAATGATTAATCACATGCAAAAAAAAAGTTTTTTGTTTATGTATATGTGTGTGTGCATGTGCATTGTGTATATTTATTACTTATCTATCTATCTATCTATCTATATCTATATATATATATAAACATCCATGTATATATAAAAAATATATATATATATTAAATTTAATTATATATGATATAAATTGGTAACACACAATAAGGTTCAGCAATTAACTATATTAGTTATCATGAACTAAGAATGAACTATACTTCTACATAACTTATTAATATATGTGTGTACTTATATATGCATAATAAATACACACAGTACACACACATATATTATGTAAACAAAAACTTTTATATCTTATTAATTAACAGCACTAATTATCAGCATCATTACTCCAGTAATCAGTGTCACATGGTCCTTCAGAAATCATTCTGATATGCTGATTTGCTGCTCAGTTCTTAGTAAACATTACTGGTGTGCAATGATACAGTATTTCTCAATATTACGGTATTTTTAGTTCTTTATAGGATATGTACTTTCTCCTGGATCCTTACCTCTAGAGCGCAGAGCGCCGATCCAATAACAACTGGTGTGTTTTCGCCATCATAGCCGTACTCTGTGAGCAGCTCTCTGATCTCCAGCTCCACCAGGTCCAGCATCTCCTTGTCCTCCACGGCATCGGCTTTGTTAACGAACACCACCACGTGCTCGACGCCGATCTGCCGCGCCAGCAGGAGGTGCTCACGCGTCTGGGGCATCTGACCGTCGGTCGCCGCCACCACGAGGATGCAGCCGTCCATCTGCGACGTTCCTGTGATCATGTTCTTCAGACAGAGACATGCAGTATAACACAGATGTAATGATCATGTGTACACACTAGTGCTGTCAAATGATTAATCCTGATGCACAATAAGTTTTTGTTTACATAACATATGTATGTGCCCTGCGTATATTTATTATGTATATATAAATACACACAAATGCATGTGTTTTATAAAAATATGTTCAGTCTATATATTAAACATTTATATATTATATAAATTACATAAATATAAATATACACAAAAATATTTTTTAAATATATAGTCTATGTGTGTGTACTGATATATACATAAAATATACATAGTACACTTACATACAGTGGGTACAGAAAGTATTCAGACCCCTAAATTTTTCACTCTTTGTTATTTTGCAGCCATTTGCTAAAATCACTTAAGTTCTTTTTTTTCCTCATTAATGTACACACAGCACCCCATATTGACAGAA
>JAUMHE010000044.1:3024820-3037915 GCA_032359235.1 Enteromius mattozi | reverse complement strand
TGAAATCCATTAAGACTGATTTCTCATAGGCTTTATGGACGGATAAGTTGTGAGTGACTCTTGAAGGAACAGCATCACATCCTCTTGAACCACTGTTTGAAGAACTGATCTTCCAGAATCTATAATAATTCGGAACGCGGTGTACAGGAGAACAATGATGTGTGACGCATCTTTTTCTCCTTAGATGGCAGAAGGCAGAGGTAACAGGCATCACCCTCATAATTTGCAAGGTGTGCTTCAGATGGCTGTGGAGGCCGGTTCTGCTTCTGAAGGTCCAGCTCCACAAGAACCCATGACGCAAGAGGTTGGAAAAACTCAAAAATGTGTCCCGGCAGATTTACAAGTGCTTTCTGCTATGTTGAATATTAAAATGCTCTCCCCTATCCAACTTTCTAGCGGATGGAGTTTCTGAGAGGAGCTCTTGCGGAAGTGTGCAAAGGACAGATGGATGAGGTCGAGCAGATGAAACGCTGTTTGGAAGTTCTGTGTAGAGACGAATCCAAGGAGAGAGGGAGCGAGGAGGAGGAGGAAGAGGAGGACGAGCGAGAGGAAGCGCTGGAGATGCTTTCTGAGCTCTGCGAGAACTTGGACAATGCAAGAGGTGTGTGAGTGTGTGTGTGCGCGCTCCAGAGCTTCTTGTTGTCTTCTTGTAACACGTGCATCACTTCTCTGTGTTTTCTTTTTTCAGATCTGATGAAGCTGGGCGGTCTGGATTTGTGCATGTCGCGGTGTCTCTGTCACGCCGAGGCTGGGATTCGGTGGAGGGCGGCTCAGCTCATTGCCAGCTGTGCCCAGAACATGCCAGAGGTGCAGTTCTACCTGCTCAACCAGGGGGCGCTGCTGACGCTCCTGCAACTCACAGATCATGACGCTAACAACACGGTTAGAGTTAAAGCGCTCTACGCAGTGTCCTGTAAGTATACATGTGCTTGAAGGTGGAATCCTTGATTGACCAAGTTTTTACATTGGATATCTGGGTATTCACTAAACGTGTGACCGCATATTAACACTTTCATGACCATGTCAGGATTTCATTTAATCTTAAGACATTCTGTTACACCTGAAATATACGTGAATTGTAATAGGCTGCTTTATATAGCTCAAGATGCATATTCTCCTTTGTTTTTGAGGAGGAGGGACATTTGATTTGACCAAACTTATATCAACAGACAGAAAAAACATACTATAGCATTTGACTAGGCAACTTTTTTATTTAGTAAGTATATTAATGGACATTTAAAAAAAGAATTATCCAGGGATGATTTAAACATTTTTATTATGCATTAAGATGAAAGACTCTATATAATTGTTCTTGTTATTATTTTTATTATGTTTTTATATATTTGTACTTATACTATAGCGTTTGATGAGATGCACAATATTTAATGTTAACGACAAAAAACATTGAAAATATTTGCTCTTGCTTTTAAAGAGTTGATAAAACGTTATTTTTGGTTTGTAACCCAACATTGTTTTGTTTTTTTTTAATTGAAAGGGATCCAGTAACAAGTCTTTTCTTTATACTGTCTCTGAAATTAAGAATCTTGAACTCTTGTCTCTCGCAGGTTTAGTCCGTGAACAGGAAGCAGGTCTGCGGGACTTCGTGTCACATGATGGCTTTTCAGTGCTGATGAGGGGGATGCAGTCAGACAGTGAGAAACTGAGAACTAAATCAGCCTTCCTTCTGTTAAACCTTCTGACCAGTCATCCAGAACACAAAGGTAGTGCTGATTCTTTTCTCTTAGACCATCAAGACTCCAGTTTGTAGGAGCAGTTATGTGTCATGTGATGGGAAAAGGTCTCCTTATTTACAAAAAAAGTGTTTTTTTGACTTCTGCGAAAGTCTCAATGCAAATAATCAGAGATGGAAACACATTTACAGAATCCATTCCTTTATGCACATTGAAAAAGTCATGTGACTTTGCGTAATAGAACGGCATAATTAACCAGCGAATGGATCTCGTTGCACAGCATCTAAAATGTTATGGTTATTCTGAAATGCCTGAACAAAGTCTGTCGTCAAAGTCTGTCCACCTCCCAAAGCAATGACTGCACTTATCGTCTACTCACTGTAAGGCTCAAGTAATTTACTATCATCGAAAATTATTACATTAGTGGCTTCACTTACATTTTTTATGATATTTAATGCCAGTTTATCAAGAAACAGCAATTTTGTTCTCTTGGAATCGTTGAATGGAAACAGTGCTTTATTCACAAATGTTTTAGGCAATCTTCCAATTTTGCACATAAGTAAAATTCACAACTTTTGAATGGAAACTAAAAGTGTTTCATGAGTTCGTACTCTGTTTTTCAGATACAGTGTTGTCTATGGGGATGGTTCAGCAGCTGGTGTCAGTTCTTCGCTCCCCTCATTCTTCTGTACATGAACATGTTCTTGGTGCCCTCTGCTGGTTAGTAGCATTGTTGCATGATGAAAACTATACTGCAGTATGCTGATGGGATCACATTTTGGAGGTTAAGATTTGGTTTCTGACTGTTATGTTTGTAGTCTGGTTGAAGACTCTCCCCGCGGCGTGAGCGACTGCAGAGATCCATCACTTGGCTTGGAGGAACTGCTCAACCAGCGAGTGCAGGATCTAAAGGGGCGAGAGGAGAGCCTGGTAAACTATTTGTTTCTCGTTCCTGTACTTTGTTTTTCACTCTCAAATTCACATTTAAATCTAATATGATGAAATCAAAATGGGTCCTATTTACTTTTTCCCTGGTCTTATTTTTGGAGATTTGTAGGTTCTTCTAAAGACAATACATAATTTAAAACTAACTTGTTTTGCCTCTGAAGTGACTTTCCTTCTGAGCTTATGTTACCTAGGCCACATATGTAGATATGGGCAACATGGGTGCAAAAAATGAAAGAACATTAGAAATATGTAGCCTTGGCTACTAATCGACATAAATAAATTAATAAGTTGAGGGGTGAGAACGAGAAAAGTTTTAGTGACTTTTTACCAACTTTAAAAAATATTTACCATACTTTAATATGACTTTTTGTACTGATTTTATAACAAAAATTTGGCTTTGACACTTATGGCTTTACTTCTGCCAGTAGTCAAGAGCTTTCCTTTGATTGAGATATATATATATCTCCTTTTGACCCAAACTGTCACTTACGCCCTTCTCATTCTCACTCCTTAAAGTATAAACAAATAAGTGAAGTAAAGGTTATATAATTGCTAAAACTGAAATAAAAAGAAATCCTAAAATATATATATATAAATATATATATATATAAATCAAAATGTTAATGAAATACTATAAATTAAGTAATACTGAGCCAACCAGTTCCCAGTGAATTTAAGCATTTTTCCCCATTGTTTTATTGAATATTCTGGTTCACTTGTCACGTTTTGTCAATAATGTTTCGTTATGACTTACATGTTTGACTAATTTTCTTTCCTGCAGGAAGAGCTGGATTTTTGTGAACATTTACGAGCAGCTTGTTTCCAAGGGCAACCCCAGGACGACAATGGAATGGATCGCTGAGGTCTTGTTAATGATTCCTGCTACGCAGTGATCAGTCGACACAAAAGAAGTGACCTGAGTTTGAATTCCCTCTCTGTTCAAGAGAGACATAAAAACTAGAAACAGAACTGATGAAGAGATATACTTTTAAAAAGAGAAAAAGAGACGTTCAACTCTGAATATTCAGAGTTGAGTTTGGCTGTGTGTGCCCTTGCATACTCGTATACCATGAACTGTACACAAACACTCTTGTGTTATATTATGAATATGTACATTTTGTATAATATATCAGTTTGTAATTGTGAATGATGTGCTGTTTAAGGGTCAACTTGTTTACTTTTCCTCTTTACACCTGAACAACCATACAAATGCAAATGCAAAGAACTTCTCATCAATATAAAAATATTTTGTAAATTTTCAAATAAATGTGAAAGTGTACTGATACAAGCCTCTGTCCAAGTTTAATTCTGATCTAAATGACAAAAACAAAAATGGGAGTGAGTTCCAAGATCCAGAAGCTTAAAAACACTTGCACAAATATCTGCTTTTTCACTGTTGCATAATCAGAAAAAAATAGGATTCTATTTGAAGTGAAACAGCCACGATGAGAATGTTTGGATGTGGTATTGTAGTATTGTCCTGGGCTGGGTTTCCCAAAAGCATCGTAAGCTTGAGTTGATCGTAGCTCCATTGGTTTTAATGCATGATGTACTTAAGCTTTCGATGCTTTTGGGAAACACAGCCCAGATTGATCTGTATGTTTTGAAGAATCGGTTGCAATATGTTTAACATGTAGCTGATTATGAGAATATGATACATAAAATGTGCACAGAATAGAATTGATAGAATACACATAGTTTTGATCCCAGGATAACTCTGTTTCAGAACAGATTAAAATGTTCAAAAAACAATTATTTATGGCTTATTCAGTGTAATTTGGACATTTTTCCCAGTCATTTTAGTGCCAAAACTCTACCTGAATTCCTTTCTATCAAATAAGATTTAAACATGAAAATCCTAGCTATTTTTCTATTTGGTGAACTGGTTAGGTTGTTTACCTTGTGATAAAACATTGCTTTTCAAAGGCTGCTTCAATATAGAGTAAGACCGAAATAGATGCTTCATTTGTCAACACAGTTTCCACTTATTCACAAGAAGAACTTGTAGAATTATTAAACACATCTGAAAAATTACTACCAATAAGAAAACTTCTCTAGGATTACATAAAAAGGAAAGCTTTAAAACAGGTATTATAGAATTTCTCAATATTTAATTCTTTTTGAAGTAAACAGTCCCCCGTTAAAACCTTTTTACAATATAATAAACTTTTGGATGATATCCATTATGTTTGGTCCCACTTTACATTAGGTGGCCTTATGTACTTACATTTAAATTAATCATTTGACACATTGTGTACATACATGTTTTTACATTGTACTTATATATATATATATATATATATATATTTTAAATACCTGCATTTAATTGCAGCTGTAATTAATTTCTGTAATTAGTATGTTTATAGTTACACTGTTGACCCATCCCTTTACATCTTAAACAACCCTTAAATCCTACCAATACCACCAAACCTGTCCCTAACCTTACCTGTATTCCACCTCAATAGCAGCAAAAGTGTTTTGCAATACAATATGAGCATAAAAAGTACATTGTGCTTATTTTTTAATGTTAGTACATAGTAGTTAAGGCCAGAACTTACAATTTTGACATATCTTCTCAGGCTTTTTTTGTAATTAGTATTTGGGTTTGGTTTGTTCAGCTGTGAACAGACTGAAAGCGTCTGTCACTTTCTCAAGGATAGATCTTGTGCTTACATAAGCACATGTATTAGCATGTATTTATAAGGCGTATGAGGTTCAGGGTAGGTGCATAACCAGACTGAGTGAACAGAGACTCTTTATTGCTCTCAATATCTGTCCTCATGGATCATCACTTGCGTCTGCTTCTTTCTTTGCTTCTGGTGTTTGCTGCTGAAGGTTAGTCACGTCTTCAGTATTTTACTTACTATGCTGAATAATTACTAGTTTACTTATGTGTACAAGCATTAGATATATTACCTAAATTTTGTTTACTCAAGTTAGATTTATGTAATTTTTTCACCTTTGTTGTCATTTTAAACAGAAATGTCAAAAAATTGCATTTTTCCATTATGAACTAAACTTTAAAGAATGTCTTTTTTCATTTTATTTAAAAAGCAGCATAAAAGTACAGAGAAAGTTTTAATGTGTCAAGCTGTACAATAACTTTGCTTGAGTAACAGACCAAATGGGTAGTGAACACACACCCAGAGTATTGCTGCACTTGCTGTACAGGTTTGGCAAAATGACAAAAGATAAGAACCTATAACGTTTTACATTCATTGACATCAAGTATGTCAGTTCACAATGTTTATGTTTGTGTATGTATATTAATTTCAGTAATGTCAGTTTCACAATACAGTTTTGACTCATGTCAAAGTGTTGATTTTATTGCTTGGTTTAGGTGAATGTGTGTGTGTTTTTTTGGATTTTAGGGTCTGAAAGTCGCAGTACAACAAGCTCTAGACAGTTGATTCCTCATGATATTAAGCTGTGGTTGAGTAAATATGTTTACTATTAAAATGTTATTTTTTTCTTGTGTTTTTCCCCCTGGTTGTTTGTCAGCCACCACCACGAAGCACATGAAGGACTTCATCAGAGCTGTGGAGAACATTGAAGCTGTGAATCCAGGTCTTCAGATGCTGGATGTGGTGAAAGGTCTACGTAAGGCTGCTGGCTTTGAAAATGATCTCATCAAGCGTTACCTTGGCGACCTCAGTGAAGCATGTGGTCTTGTGTCAGATCCATCAGTCACTTCCTACATCAGCGAGGTCATTAATCACAGCCTGTCAGAGGTGGGAAGGGAGAAAGGTGTGGTTCTCACCTTAGATGGTTCAAATGTGGCGTTGGCCCCGATGCTCCTCGGACTTGAGGCTGGGCTGCAGTCCACCGTCCAAGACCTTTACTCCTTAACCTTGACCGACAACCTGGTCACCTCATTTCTACATCACATCCACAATCAGCAAACCACTCTTCCTTTTGGCACTAAAGGATTCTGGGATAGCATCTCATCCCCAAAGGTCTACGCTCTCTCTGATTTGCCCTCTTTGGCAACCGATGCTGTAATAACTGGAGGTATTGACGGGTTTATTCTGGGGTCAGAAGTTTCCATGTCTGACCACCGTGAGCGCTCACTGAGTGACCTGCTGAAGAGTTACTACAGCCACCAGCCTGACGCCGCAGGCTTGGACGCATCGCCCCGTCTGATCAGTCAGAAACGAAGGATGAACTTCAAAAACCTTGTCAGCTTCTCTTTGCTGAAAAGCCAGATGGTCCAGGCTCTAACAGTTCGCCGCAGCTTAAATGAGTCTGAGAGGAAGAGGCTGGATGATGTTATGAACCAAGGCTTTGACCAGTTTGTCCATGTGTATGCTGGTAATTAAACATATTTATATCATTTTATACTGATAAAAATATTTTAAATATGGATATATTTAAATGCATATATTTCCTTAGCATAAGTTTTCATAATTTTATTTTAATTAAATTCTAAGCTGACTCAGTTTTATCATTTTAAACTACCAAGTAAATCAGTTTACTAAGTAGTTAATATACAGACTGATTTATTCATGTATGTAAATATTTAATGATATATTTAAATAAATACATTTTCTTACTTAATATAATCACTTTCGTTGTTTTCAATAGTATATTTTAAGTGGACTTAAAGGTGCTGTATGTATTTTATTTGACCGTACTAAAGCATAAACATACCATAATATGTTTGCAGATTTTTAAGAAACATGTTAAGTTCACTAACTTCTCTGGGGGAAAAATGAAGCAGTCATTCTGCTTCGAAATGCACGTTCCGTGTTGGAATGTGTTTTTGTTTTGGTTTGCGGGATTCTGCCTGATGCCAATTTACACAATAGTATTTCAGCACCCTGGGTTGCCAGCTGTTGGAAAACACAGCATGATGGAGCCGTGAAAGACAAATGTACTTGATCAGAGATCTTAGAATCAGATTCTACCCATCCTAAAAGCCTTTGCATCAATCTAACAAGCTCTATGACCAGAGGCTGAAGAGACACAGAGCCAGGGTGATACAGTAGGCCTGGAGGGCCACAGTGAAGCTGGTGGCTTACAGGACTGAGCCAGGGAAGACTGTGTAGTATCCCATGGCAGAGGCAGGCTGATGACTGACCAAGGCGGAGCCAGAGGTATGAGGGAACCTCATACCATTGTGGAGACAAGGGCACATGAAGCCAAGGTGGAGCCGAAGGGTAGAAGGCCAAGGTTCAGTGGATGAAGGCAGAGAAGGGGGATCCTCATGCCAAGGCAAAGCTGGAGACAGGAAGGCCCAAGGCGAATCAGAGCACCCAGATGGAGCTGACTGAGGATAAGCTGAGGGAATGACAGTAACCAGCAGAAGCAAGACCAAGGAACAGACAAAATCTGGAAGAGGAGATGGAGGGAGGCTGGTCTGGACACAGGAGAATCTGAGCTGGGCAAAACCAGTGGAGGCAGGAGAAACAGGGGATCAGACTCATTCAGAATATCATGTACTACTGCAGAGGTCAGTGGCTGGAGTGTGGGCAGGTCCTCCCTCTATGTCCTTGTATTCAACAAGTACTCCATTGGGGATGTTGCTGGCTTATGGACCTAGCCAGGTCAGGCTCTTGGGGGATGGTCAGCTCAGTTTTTTTGTTCTGGCAGACTCTTGGTGCGTTTCAAATGGAATATATCACACTTCGAAGTGAAAACAAACATGGTCAACAGGGTCATTCCAAACCGAAGTGCTCAAAACTAGCCACTTCAAAAGGCCCTTGGGAATGAAAGATTTCGAAGGGTACAACTGATGGGACACTTCAGGGCCCCATGATCCTTTGCACAGGGAAGTTGTTTGGCGTCACACCCTACATTCCATTTGAAAGGGCTCATCCCTGTGCCCTAATCAAAGGGTTTACCATCTGCTGAAATGGCAAATTGTTTTGACCAGTACATGAAAGCGAAAAAAAAAATTCCCCTCAGGACCCATCACTGGCAGGCTTGCCCTGGAACGCTCACTAATGCTAGTGTGGTAAAATACACAGAGAAAGTGGTCTGGGAATGTGGTGAGTTTAGCCAGTTTTATAAAGTCCCTCGTGTGGTCCTCGAGGGAGAGATCTCCTTGCTCTAAGCAGCTGAACAGTCTATGGGGAGAGAAAACTAAACAATAACAAAAGAAAACACTGCAAAATTCAAACTGTATGGGTCCTGTCTTCTGTCATAGGATACTATAAAATAAGTAAAGCACGAAGACAAATAATCCAAGAGAACAGTCTTTCATTCAAAACTCTCTCAGGAAACACCTTAACATAGACGTAGACAGGACAGTGATACTCAAGGAGTAAATATACACAAGACCAGTCAAGGAAATAATGAGTTAATTAATGAGAGGATAGTTAATTAAACACCTTCCACTGTCATTTGTGCTTGTTCCTGTTGCATGTCCTCTATTTGGCAACCCAGGTGAGTCTGAAAAGAATGGGAAGGGAGGAACAAGTCTCTCCAAAATTAGTGAATTTGGACTTTACTGCTAGCTGTCAATATTACATACTGCACCTTTAATTTTTTACTATGTTTAATAGACATTTTATATTATTTTACTGCTCATTTAAGCACTACCAAGTAGAACACTTTATTTATGACAAATTTGCAATCTGTCAGTAGCAATGTTGTGGTTTTCCCTCTTAAGTCTGTCCCAGCATCATCACAAGGTCTCAATGGGGAGCTGCAGCTTTCATTGGTTCTCCCTCCTATCTGTCTCTTCCTGTGCCGTATCTTTTCATCCACCACACATATCAACCCTCCAAGCCTTGCACCACCTTTGATCAATGTGCCAGTGACATGCGCTCCATGCAGCGCTACCACCAGCAAACCAATGGATGGTCTGACATTGGATACAGGTTAGGAAAGCCACAATTTTAACTGTAAAGCCTATTATGGTGTTTAATTTCTTATAAACATCATTACTCGTCCCCTTGTAGTTTTGTTGCAGGTTCTGATGGAAACCTGTATGAAGGCAGAGGCTGGAATTGGGTCGGTGCCCACACTTATGGATATAACTCCAAAGGCTATGGTGTCAGCTTTATTGGAGATTATACCTCCACCCTCCCCATCAAGAGTGCGATGGACATGGTGCGGTATGACTTCTCAAGCTGTGCTGTGAACAGTGCTCGACTGTCTTCATCTTACTCTTTATACGGACACAGACAAGCTACTTCCACTGACTGCCCAGGAAATTCCTTCTACCGTGAGATCCAGACATGGGAGCGTTACCAGGTAAAAAGATTGATTATTAATGGGATTTATTATATTTACTTGATTCTGACTTTGCAGAAGAACTTAACTGTGTCTATGTTTGTTTCTCTGCTTTTCTCTACAGAGTTATTTGCCTTGAGGACTATGGCATCAACAATTAACAGACTCCGCTAATTGTGTCTCTGGAAATCAGAACATGTATTACATGTCTCGGTCATAAATTCCTTTTAAAAATCATATCTTGTTATTATTTGTTATTACACACAACAATACACGTTAATCTAGTCAAGTAGTCATTAATCAAGGCCATTTGCCAAAATCCAATTTGCTTTAAACCGTTCAAAAGTAAAATACCTTTACAAAATGCTAATGTTCTGGTAAATTATACACAATGCCACCCTAATTTACTAGAGATGCACCATAGCCATTTCAAATTTGATCCCTGCTGCAGTTCTCAAAAATGTGGCACAGGGGAAACAAAGAGCTGAAAAAGCAAGAAATTTGGAAAAGATTCAGCTGGGAGAACATCTAGCAACTGATTAAGATAATGACATCAGGTCTTAGAGTGGCAGAGGCTCTCAAAAGTAAAGATGGGCAGAAGTTCTCCAATCTGAGTGCATAAAAAGATAACCCATAAACAATCAATAAAATCGACCCTTTTTAACACGAGAATACCAAAACTCTTATTTAATGAATTATTAACACAAACATACACTTTATGCATCGCCGTATTAAATATCAAAATGTAGCATGTTGTAGTAGTAGGAAGATAAATGTTTTTTTATTGAAATTGTAGCTTTTTGATTTTTGACCCTATTGAAAAAAAGTGCTGTAGACATTCTTCAAAGTGTTGTTCATGGCCAAAGAAAATCACCTGTATTTGAAATTGCAAGAAAGGTAAAGAAAATACATAAATGTCACTTTTAAGTAAACAAAATGTAGGTAATATATCTAGTGTTTGTACACATAAATCAGTAATTATTCAGTATAATGACTAGAAAACTGAGCATTTGACTTACCTTCAGCCACAAACACCAGAAGCAAAGAAAGAAGACGCAAGTGACGATCCATGAGGACAGATCTTGAGAGCAATGAAGAGTCTCTGTTCACTCAGTCTGGTTATGCATCTACCCTGAACCTCATACGCCTTATAAATACATGCTAATACTTATGTAAGTACATTCTGATAAACTAGTTCAATGATATAAAGATTTAGCTTTGAGAAAGTGACAGATGCTTCCTATTTGTCTTAAATAAACTTGCAGTTAAATAAACATGATAACAATTAATTAGACGTCACAATAAAGTCTGTATTGTAAATGTGTAAGTGAATTTTGGTATGGGGAAAAAGTACACTATTTGAATAATGGGCAACACTTTGCAATAAGGTCCCATTATAGTTAAAATCAGTTAATACACTAACCAACATTAACAGTGAGCAATGCATTTGTTACAGTATTTATTAAACTTAGTTCATGTTTATTAACAAAAATACACCTATTGATAGACTAAATTAGCTCAGGTCCATTAGACAGCTGATAAACTAACAGATGCAGCTTATGATTTTAATAATGTATTATTAAGAAAATATTTTTCTTTGTTATGTTAAATAATGTAGTTAGCTAAACTTTTTTTTTCTATTTATGTTTGATGCAATAAGAAAAAAAAATAGTTCTTCTTGTGAAGAAGTGGAAACTGTTGATAGATAAAGCTTCTATTTTTAGTTAATTTAGTTATTGACTATCTTCAAGTCAAAGATATATCGAAGGATCAAAACTATATCTATTTTCTGTTTTACTCTGTATCTTCTTCAGATTGTGGCTGTTTTATTGCAAATATTGAAGTACAGAATCATGGCTATTTCTGATGATGAAAGAAAAAATACAAACAAAACAGTTTTGTGCAGGTGTTTTGATGCTACTGAATCTTGGAGCTACCGTGATTTTAGATCAGAAATACATTTAATGGGAGGCTTAAATCAGTACTTTCACATTTATTTTGCAAAAGAAAGTTTTCTTTAAAAATGGCTTATTGTTGACGTTTACACATAAAGACTTGTTTTAGGCTGTCCTTAGCTAATGCAGCTTTTCTAAAAATCTTACACAGTGATTAAATGCAGATTAGCATTAACATAATACAGCTGTAACACAATAATAACAAATAACAATAAAATAACACTGAAGTCAGTCAGATCCAGATGAATGTTCTGCTTCACATGTGTCATATTAAAATATTTGGCCATTTTTCTTTTCTGCTGGAGGTTTACAAGCAGCTAACATTCATTTATGAATTTATGTTTCAGGTCAGTTTGTTATTAGGTGTTTATTCATTATGCCTCACATTACATCTCAAAAAATAATGCACAACTATACATATTTTGTAGATTTAAATAGTCTTAAAAGAGATCCAGCTCCGGCTAAGATTCCATTTACAACCGTTTACAGCAGAGAGGGAGACGCTTGTGCAGATGGAGCCTTGCTTTTAGTGTTGTTCATCAAAATAGTACATACTTTTTTAAAATCTTGGATGACTGTATGATGATCCAGCTGTAAACACAATGGCGCCAGTTCACTATTTACTGTTGTAAATAGACAATCAGCAAACCACTCTTCCTTTTGGCACTAAAGGATTCTGGGATAGCATCTCATCCCCAAAGGTCTACGCTCTCTCTGATTCTCCCTCTTTGGCAACCGATGCTGTAACAACTGGAGGTATTGACGGGTTTATTCTGGGGTCAGGAGTTTCCACGTCTGACCATTGTGAGCGCTCACTGAGTGACCTGCTGAAAAGTTACTACAGCCACCAGCCTGACGCCGCAGGCTTGGACGCATCGCCCCGTCTGATCAGTCAGAAACGAAAGATGAACTTCAAAAATCTCGTCAGCTTCTCTTTGCTGAAAAGCCAGATGGTCCAGGCTCTAACAGTTCGCCGCAGCTTGAACGAGTCTGAGAGGAAGAGGCTGGATGATGTTATGAACCAAGGCTTTGACCAGTTTGTCCATGTGTATGCTGGTAAGTAGACCACTTTATTAATTCTTTGATTAATTTATTATTTTATCCATTTTGTACCAATTAATTACAATTAAAATAATATTTAAATACATTACTGTAATATAACAATATATATTTTAAAGTTTATATTTTCTAAATAATAAATAAATAATAAAAAAAGAAGTTGACAGAATTATTTTTATGCTTTGACAGTTTTTTTTACATTCCTTTACTGTTAAAATTATATTTTAACAAAAAATAAATAAATAAAATAAATAAATAAATAT
>JAUMHE010000044.1:3014666-3024720 GCA_032359235.1 Enteromius mattozi | reverse complement strand
ATTTTGGAATAAAATGTTGTTCCAGGGTCAACAAAATATGCTGACCCAGGAACACGCCTAACTCAGCAAAATCAGGACGTGCCATTGGATACAGGTTAGGAAGTTCCTGGTTTGTTAGACAACATTCTAGCCCTTTCAACTGTGTTTCATGTGCTGTACAGAATCATTGCAGTTTAATTTCTAATAACATTGTTGTTCGTGTGTAGTTTTGTTGCAGGTTCTGATGGAAGCCTGTATGAAGGCCGAGGCTGGAATTGGGTCGGTGCCCATGCTTATGGATACAACTCTGTGAGCTATGGCGTCTGCTTCATTGGAGATTATACCTCCACCCTCCCCATCAAGAGTGCGATGGACATGGTGCGGTACGACTTCACAAGCTGTGCTATAAACGGAGGCCGACTGTCCTCATATTACAGCTTATACGGACACAGACAAGCCGATTCCACAGAATGCCCAGGAAACTCCCTCTACCGTGAGATCCAGAACTGGGCTCATTGGGAGGTAAAAAAAAAAAAAAGTTGATTCTTGGGATATATTGTATTTATGAGGTTATGACTTCTACAAATGCATTGTGGTAAGAATTCAGACCATAACTGTGTGTCTGTGTATGTTTCTCTGCTTTTCTCTACAGAGCTATTTGCCTTGATGACTGGCATCAACAATGAACAACTAATTTTGGCCTGTACAACAGTACATGTACTACATGCATCACTAATAAATGCATATTAAAAGTCATATCTATTGTTTCTTGGTTTTTTTTTTCACATATCATGAAAAAAAAAAATCTTGAAAAGTAATCTAAAAATCAAAATACTGTGGTTAAAAGTTTTTTTTTTTTTTTTTTTTTTTTACAAA
This sequence comes from Enteromius mattozi, assembly GCA_032359235.1. Classification (NCBI taxonomy): domain Eukaryota; kingdom Metazoa; phylum Chordata; class Actinopteri; order Cypriniformes; family Cyprinidae; genus Enteromius; species Enteromius mattozi. Next base: position 3,023,865 of record JAUMHE010000044.1, on the reverse strand, counting down.
ATAATGTTCAGGTACAATGTTTTGATCACATTTACTATTTTTATATTGTTATAATATAGTAAAATCAGCAAATCTAGGTAAATCTAGGATGTTAAAGATCATGTTCCATTAAGATATTTTGTAAATTTACTAGAGTAAATATATCAACATTTAATTTTAAATAGTAATAGCCTTTTCCTTGCTAAGAACTTCATTTGGACAACTTTAAAGGCGTTTATACACCAAGCATACACAATGGAAAGCTTATTTATTCAGCTTTCAGAGGATGTATAAATCTCAATTTAAAAATAAAAATTGACCCATATGATTGGTTTTGTGGAACAGGGTCACATTTGCGCATATTAACAGTCACTAAAGTCATATATGCACATGAACATTGCTAATGTTTAGACATATAGCACAGATAGACGTATATATTAGGCTAATTTTACACATTCATGCAGCAGAATTATAACCACTGACCGTAAATATTCTAAAAACATATTTTAGGCTATAAATACTACATTTTTAAATATAGTGTTTTCTATTTTACAGTTTTATATATGTTTAACGTGTATTTAAAATAATTTTACAGTTTTGAACTGTAGTATTTGACAATCTTTTTTCTCTTAAAATTAAAAGCATTTTTTGTCATGCAGTGAAGTAGTCCGCGCTCCGCACCGCGCACGCAGAAACGCTGTTGTCGCACTGATCAGGTGTCGTTCATCTCTCAACCTGCTGTGAAAGAGTTACAGCGTGGCTCATACACAAACTCCTTTCCCCTCCCCACCAACGTCACCATCCCTCCGAAACTAACAACATGGAGTCCGGTGTTTAGAGTGCAAAGGCGGTCTTCAGCGTTTGCTAAACCTATATGCTTTTCCCGGTGCTCCTGAGGGAAGGCAGCGACGCTCCGGGACGCATAAAGCGCAACGTACACATGCTCTATAAGCGTCAGTGCGTTCGTGCCACTTGAATCCATATAGGACATGGAGAGCGCGATGTGATTGGACGCAGAAGATTCCAAAGACAGGCCGCTTTCCGTGAGTGTTGCACAATTCCATCCTCGCCGCACACATCTAGGGAGATGTTTAACAGATTGTGTTCCTGGAGAAGGACGGCGTTTGCTGATACTCCGGGCTTGTCATCGCAAGTTATAAACGCGTGCGAACTGCATAGACGAGCTCCGTTATTTCGAGAGCCGGTATATGTTTTCCCCCCCTCAGTAAAAACGGCCTCCTTCGATATTATCAGCATAGGAAATGAGGCATGATAAAATAGGTCAGACAGAGTGACACTCCGAATTAAACATAAAGATTTAGTGTTTCAAAACGCATTCTTTCAAAGGTTGGCCAGCAAGGAACACTATAGCTAATTAATTAACCTCTTGAGTTGATGAACATCTGGCAAGTTCTTTTATAGGTTTTCTTTTAGAACCCATCATAATTTGACTTTTGAGGCTTCAGGTCCATGTCTGTGCTTGCATAAGATTGCATCTTAGGTGTTTGTATTTTTGTCCAGAAATGGAATTGCTCTTCGTAATGTAGGACAGGAGAAGTGGACAGCAGTTGCACCCTAGCTAGTGCACCACAGGGGACCATGGAGCCTGAGGAGGATCTCTCGACCAGGGACCCCCAAGATCTGATGTCCAGTGAAGGGCTACTGCCTTCAACATCCACCTCCTTACTCAGCTGCACCTTCCTGGTATAGTCAAGGCACCTACCAACTCACCTACTTATACCGTGCCCTAAAATATATTCTTTTTGTGAAGAAAAATACTACTACATAAGAGTAGACAAGCTTTGGGACACAGTAGTTCATCATAATTGTGTCATTTAGTTACATGCATCCTGTAAAGAGTTTAAACTGCCCTGTCAGTCATCTTCTCACAGTTTAAATCCTCCACATTAAGTTTCATTTAATTTCCTACCATATTATAAATGAAGCAGCATGTTGATCTGCTAGTCGCAGGTCTGTTGTGCTAAGCACTCTCTGTGTTTGCATAATGACACATTTAAAAGTTAATGACCAAATGCATCTTCATAAACGTTCACAATGCTGTTGCAGATCAAATATAATGTGCATTACATTACATAACATTTTTTTTCATCAGGTTCAAATATTGATTATTATTGACTTAAACCCCTTTATCTAAACCTCTCTAGTTAGCTGTCAGTTTAGCATATTCGCCATGTTTGTAGTTTTTTTTTTATTTGCGTGTATTTTTACATATATATTTAAGACACGCTAATTCTATTTTGGAATAATATTATTCAGAAAGGATAGTATTCAATTTGGGACACAGCATTTAACTCCCCTTTTTCTTTTTGGATTAATGTGTTCACCTTTCCAAATGAAAGAGGAAAATAGACATAGAAAATATAGCTATGCTATAACTATAAAATAGAAAATAAACTGAATTATCTGTGAATTAAAACAATATGTGGGAGGCATTGCTTTTGATACAGATTAACCCTTTTTAATTTTTTTTACAGTGATTATATAATTTTTTTTTATTCCTACCTTTTAACAATCAGTGTACACCTGTGTGAGAATTGTGCAACGTTTTATTTCTCCCCTAAACAGAACTATGTTATGTTGGACTTGTTTCAACCCTCTGAACTCACAGGGGGGGTTATTGCATTGTGATGACATGGAGAAGGGCGATGGAAATGGAGATTCAGATGGTCCAAAATGTTTTTTCCCTGCACTGGAGCATTGTGGTAACGTGCAGAGAAGTCCACGATCTTCAGCCTTCCCCTCATCTCTTACATGGGACTCAGACTCCGAGAAAGAAACCTTGGACGGTAATTGTCTCTTTGGTTCATTATTTCTTTGAAGTCAGTGAGACACGCATGTCTGAATCATACACTTTTAGAAAATAAGGCACAAAAGCTGTCACTGAGGCAGTTCTTTTTAAAAAAGGTACTTTTGTCCTTTTAGGACAAACATAATATGTACCTTTAAGGTAGCAATATGCACCCTTTAAAGCTTTTGTACCTTTTTTACTAAAAGTGTAAGAAACTGATTAGAAATAAGAATCTGCATTGATTCAGCTAGTTTCAGACTGAACTATTCTGTGTTTGTACTGTGAAACTCGTCTCTCTGTGAGCAGCGTTAATGGTTTTGTTTGTCTACATGCTGTAGATATAACTGTGAGTCTACTGCTTTCTGTTAAGTCATGTGTATATTGTTTGTGTTTCTGTGTGGATTCCAATGGTTTATGTCAGAGGAAGAACTTCAGCACTTTTCTAACCCTCATGGTCTGGCTGCTCACAGCCCGGGAAGTCCCACCTCTGGACAACAAGAAGACAGGTGAGATACAGATGATTATACGAAAAAAAGGGTTCATAGAAAAATGCATTCATCAAGTTTTCTTTCCAACATTGAGGGGTTTGATGGAAATAAACAGTAACCTGTTACCTATTCATCAGTTTTACTCCTTATGCTTGCAGATTTGACATTGATCCGTGCCCAGAACCTGTGGAAACCAAGCACTTATTTATTGAGAAGATCCCACTTGCTTCCCTGGAGGTGGAGAATCAAGGAGATGTTACGTACAAGGAGACGAAAACTATAGACTCCGGCCTACCTAAACGTACAGCAAAACGTAAAAAAAGTACCTCATGGCATGTTTTGATTGTCAGATATATATATATATATATATATATATATATATATATATATATATAAAAACGAATTAAGTCAATTAAGCCTTTTGCTGTTTACTTGCAGTGGAACAGGACAAAGTGAGCCATCTATCAGATACTACCCCAAAAAAGGGATGCCAAAAAGACAAAAAAGTTGAGCAGAAAATCCTTAATAGTAAAGGGCGGGAAGAGAAGATCACCAAAGAGCCAGATGTATACACCTTCCCAGGAGACTCTGAGCCAGAAAGTCCACCACCTGGACCTTGGGCGCACTGCACCTTCATCCAGCGCCGAAGAAAGAAGAGGGCCATATTGAGGCCTTTCTCTGGCTTAGACACTTGGCAGCGCACAACGGGAGCCGGCAGGAAGACCAGAGGAAAACCCTTGGAAGCAAAGGAGCGTAGGAAAACCACAAAGGTTGGGGAAGGGATGTTCGAATTTAAAGAGGAGAAGGAAGAGAAGGTAAGGGGAAGGCAGAGGTCAGTAGTAGAGCACCAACTGGATGGAGACCTCTCCCAAGATATTTTTACATGTGTAGAATGTAGCATTTACTTCAAAAAACGCACCCATCTACGTGAACACATGCAAGAGCATGGCCAGGTTGGTAAATCCGGAAAGAAATGGCAGTGTGGAGAAAAAGACTCTTGGAGTGGACATCTAAATAAAATTGCATTTGAATGTATAGAGTGTGGTCTGGAGTTTGCAGACAAGGTACTGCTGCTGGATCATCAGCGATGCCACGAAGAGTCACGGCAGAAAATCCTTGAAGAGATTGGAAAATTAAAAGAGGGGGATAAGCGGGTGGCAGAGCAAGCCAGCTGCAGTAAGGCATCGGAGACAGTCAACCAAGAGTCGACAGATGCTAGCCAGTTTGTGTGTCTTAAGTGCAACTTTAGCTCGGATTTGCCACAAGAACTTGCTGAGCATGCCAAGACGCACAACACTCGAACAAGAGCTGGTGTCTATCGAACCTCACCCCGCTTTCAACAGAAGTCCTGCAAGAAAGGACAAGTGCAAGGGCAATCTGCAGATGTTACGTCAGCTCTTGTCACGTCGCCTCTCAACAAGAGGTACCCCATCCGGGCATCCAAAAAATCTAAAGAAACCCAGCCTGATAGTGGCGCTTCACAGGTGGACTCCAGTTCGTTGTCTTGTCAAAATGCTTCTGCGACCCCAGGAGAGGCCACAGAGCAGCCTGATAATACAACTTTGCATGAAAACACAGAGCATGCGAAGGATTTGAGACAAACAGACGAGTCCAGAACAACTGTGGATAATCCTGTGGAGGGGAATCTATCACAACCTCAGCATCTCATGTTGTCTCCGCCAAATCGCAGGGCTGCTCCGCGGCGTAAGGACGTGGCTTTCAAGAGTATAGGGAATAAACGCTCAGTCCGGGCTGCGAGGGGTAAACTGGGACGCACAAGAGCGAGTACAAGACTTGATCCTAGGACCACCCTTACTCCCGTTATGAAAAAACAAGTCCAAATCTCTGAAGATAAGTGCCAGAAAGAAGACATTCCAGCACCAGAACCAGAACATGATTTAATACAAAACTCTAAAACAGGTAAGTCAATAACAGGTTATTATACTAAGACCAGTCAGTGCGTAGCCTTGTAGCTAAACTGGTAAGGTGGTAACAATGGCAAGACTTGATATACACAATGTATAAAACTTGAATCCCATAAAAGTTGCTCAGATACACTGTACTTACCAGAGCAACATTTACATACAGAAAAAGAAAGGCTGTAAAATGTCATAAACTAATGATATATTTACTGCTAAAATGTTAATGTATTTTCAGAAAGGTCTGTTTTTCATCAATTTCTCACCATCTCTTTATAACACTGTCACATTAAATAATACTGTCATTAACCACCACAACAGAACAATGAGAATGTGCTTTCACAATTACAATATCATATACGCAAAATCTAAATAAATACATTAACTGTACCATCTTTTGTCTTGTAATGAAGCATGTATATGTGTGTGCACTATATGTATTGCTGTGTTATTGTGATGCCTGGATTTGATGTGCCAGAACCATCCTTAAACCAATATTTGTGTATTTCAACTCTCTGTTTGATTGGCCGCTGGTTAAAAGAGTGTAGTGACTCTCCCCATTTTATTGGCCAGTTGTAATTGTGAGGGGTTACTTGCTGTTCTATTGGCCGATGCTTACTATTAGCCACTGCTGGTGGTGTACAGACTTTCTTTCTTAAATTTGTATTGTAGGAGAACAATCTTTCCCAAACAGTTAACCCAGTCAGTGGCAATAGTCAGCAAGGACCAATACTTAAATGGAAGGCAAATGGCAAGCCTTGAAATTCTAGAAGATCACTTAAGTCATGCTTGGCCAAAAACTTGGGAAAATCCCAGGTTTCACCCTGGTCTGAACCTGGTCCCTTCCCCTGCAGACTTTGTGGAGGTGCCTGCCATGGCCTTGCAGCTGAAGAGCAGCTTCTCAGCCAGCCTCCGATGGGCAGCAGAGAGGCTGGGGTTGCTTGAGGGGCAGCAAGCCCAGCTAAGAAACGAGTTACCCCTCGTCCTCATAGAGTCTCTCAGCTCTGACCTCCAAACTCCCCTCTCATGGAGCAGGGTGATGGGTGAGTGATGAGCAGAGCCACAGAGATCTTAAACGGTTGCAGAGTAGCCAGGCCAAGCTGTTCCTTTTGTATACAATAAGCCCAAAAAAGAGAATTTTGTCATCATTTACTTACCATCATGTTCCAAACCCATATGACAATCTTTCTTGCATGGAACACAAAAGGAGAAATTCTGACGGACATTCACAACACTTTTGTTGTATAGAAAAGGGTAGCATGGACATTCTTCAAAGTAACATGATTTGTGTTTCGTAGGAAGTCGTTCAAGTCTGGGACAACATGAGGGTGAATAAAAGATGACAGACATTTAGGTCAACTATTCCATTAACTCAGCTTGCCACCATTCTCATTGCATCCCATACATTTTGTTTGCATTTAACCATTAAATCGTGCAATATTGGTCTTGATTATATTTTTCTTTTTATAACTATTGAACATACTGTAACACTCCACATTAACCCCACCCCAGAGACGGAGCCACCTGCCAATGATCCGGATCTCAAACCCAATTCCTCCTCACCAAAGAAGAACAGCAAACAGTTTGAAGCACAGGAGGAGGAACCCAAACTCAAAGAAGACAAATCTGATAGTCAGGAGAAGAGCGGAGAAGACACACTTGTTGCTGCAAAACTAGAAGATGATGATGATGATGATGATGATATCGATGACGACGAAGATGAAGAGGATGTTGTTAGTCGTCTTATTGATGCATTAACTGAGGAAGATGATGAAGATGATAGAGATGGGTTGTTGAAGAGTGTGGAACGAAAATGCCCTTATTGCCCAGATCGATTTCATAATGGCATTGGACTAGCCAATCATGTTAGGGGTCACCTGAACAGAGTGGGTGTCAGTTACAATGTTAGGCACTTCATCTCTCCGGAAGAGGTCAATGCCATCGAGAAGAAATTCTCATACCAGAAAAAGAAGAAAAAAGGTGAGGATGCTTTTAAATGTAAACGAAACCTTGTTAATGTTTATTAACTCGATGCATCATTAAATTTTAATTGCCTGCCACACAGAACCAAAGGCTTGCTTTGATGCTGTTCTCTCCATTGCCACCTCTAGTTGCCAACTTTGACCCGTCGACCTTCAGTGTAATGAGATGTGAGTTCTGCAGTGCCGGCTTTGACACCAGAGCTGGTCTCTCCAGTCATGCCCGAGCCCATCTCAGAGACTTTGGCATCACCAACTGGGAAGTCACGGTTTCTCCCATTAATATTCTCAGAGAGCTCTTTGCCAAGCATCCAGATCTTGTTCTACCCACTGCACCCACACATGCAAGTGAAGAGCAAAACTCTGATGAGGAGCAAGAGTGCAGGAAAGACATAAAGGATGAGGAGGACATGACAGCAGAAACCAGCACTCTTCTTACTTCTGACTCTCCAAAACAGTGCTGGAAGGAAGAGCACAATATATGCGAACTAGAGGGTAAGTGGATGGGTTTTACTTCTGCTTGATTTCTCAAACATGTAAAATAAAGCCATGAGTTATCATAGTTGTGTGTGTTTTTTTAAATAAATATATAATATAGTAGTGACAAAAAGTGCAGACTCTTAAATAATTATTATACACATAAGTAAAGAGTCTGTATTATTAAAGATTATAAAGATTTTTGTCACTGTATTTTTTTTTAAATTTGATTCTACTAAAGCACAAGATGGTCTTTGAAACTTTGTAAAATCATGCTGGATAATAAGGAGCACACAAACTTGTGGAGTCCATGCTAGTGCATGCTGTTATCAAAGGAAATGAGGATATAGAAAATTGATTCTTTTTTTTAAAAAAAAAAAATGAAAACATGAATTATTGTTGGAAATGGTTGTATTGCATTAGCAAACATGCAAAATCTCTAGTGGAATCTCATAGTGGTTTCACTTTTGTTCACTTTTTTTGACTTTTCAATTATTTTTATTTGTTATGTTTTAACTGGCAAAACATTAAGTGTGTATTACTTAGTCATGTTACTTTTCTATTAAATAGCCTTTACCTGATCTGCTTTGTGGTGGTCAGAAGTTCAAAATAAACCCAAGGAAACCTCAAAAGCTTTTGAATGCCTTGTTTTGTTTTTTTATAATGCTGTTAGGGGCAGAGTTGTGAAAGCAGCTGTAAAGCTTTTTGTATGGTGCAGAACACTTGCTAATTTCTTAATGCAATCTTCATTAATATAATTGATCTCTGGCATTTAATATTTTGCCTTGTCTCCGCCTTTATTCGGTTCGTCACGCCTTGGTGCGTTAGTGCATGTGTGCGGGGCAAAATGGCTGCTTCCACCTCCCCGCAGACACAAACAATAGCGGAAAAATTGTCTGACTGTAGGTGCTGTAATAAGTCCGATGCGCTGCAGCCGCTGAATGGTGAGTGCATGCACTTCCGCGCCGTGCATGGGGATGCATGAGAGATGCAATAGCTCGGGGCTTCGCCACTTTTAAAGCTTGCATGGCATGCAGTCGTGTTAACATTTAAGACAAGCTCCTGTCATACCCGATGTGCGTTTTAAATCACTGATGCCAGGAATGGTCCAGTGAGACAGAGTGCACATACGAGAGCGACTTCATTCCCCTGCTGCCTTAACAGTTTTCGATCTGGAAAGTCACTATATGTGACATTTTGCGCTCTGGTGCTTAATAAAGGCAGTTTTTGATGTCCTGTCAAAATGACGGCTTCTGTTTTTTTCCAATGCATTTGTCTTTATGATTCTCGAAATTAGGCTGAGTCTTCGCCATTTTACTTGAGGTGCTTTTTTAATGTTGAAATGGAGCGCGCCAGCTCTTTTTTTCTTGGTTCTTTTTCCGCGCACTTTGACAAAAAGATTTTTGAAAAGAAAATGTTAGCGCTACTTGTTTTCTTTTACGCTGTCATGAATAAGTTATTAAACGGTGCATTTTCGTCTTTAACTTACTACATTTAATATATATATATATATATATATATATATATATATATATATATATTATCTTT
>JAUMHE010000044.1:3003905-3014566 GCA_032359235.1 Enteromius mattozi | reverse complement strand
TTTCTCTTTATTGTCTGGTTATTTCATGGAGTATGCCATTACAGTACATTTTCATTTTCAGTCTGAGCAGAAAAAGGGCTGATGTTGCTAGAATTGTGTCTAGGACAGATCAAATGACAGAACAGAAACGCCCACCGCAGGAACGCGTTCACAGCTTATTATATTGAATATGCTGAGAAGAGCAAGACCAGCAGGAGCTTCTAAAGAAAAAGAAAATGTGTGCTGTTTGAATATAGACCTGCTGAATTTACCTCTGGAGTGAAAAGTATCAGTCTTTATATTTTCATCTTACAGTTACAGTCTTGAGAAATCAAAATTAAACAACTTCAAATCAGACAAACCTGTTGTTTTAGAATCTATTTGGTTGCTGTTAGTCAGCATTACCAAACTATGATTGGAAATTGTACAGTGTATAATCGCAAAAAGAAAAAAAGTGCATTTTAAGGGCTATTAGAAGGTTGAAATTATGCATGTTAAAATTATTTTGCTAAAATTGACATCAAACTATATTTTGTGATTGCCTGAAAAGTTACTGAGCCCATAATAAGCAAAATATTTAGCTGATGTCTTATAACGGATAATCTTACAGGATCACCTGGCCAAGTTATTAAGCATGAATTAATTATACGTATTTTTATTTATTTTATTCTGTGCATTAGATGAAGGTAAAGCTAGTTACAGTTTGTTTAAAGGAAACATTAATTTTGAGACCTTGGTGGCTTTGACTCTACAATTAGCTAAATAAAAAATGTTGTATCTGTCTATGCATATGCAGATGGGGAGGAGGCAGAGGATGGGGGAGAGGAAGAAGAGGAGGGCCAAATGCCTGTTACAGATAAATTGGCTGCAAGTCCAGGAGAAAAGACCCTGTTCTCTATTGAGGAACAGAGCCCTGAATTCAAAGAGACAGACGCTATGGGTAATATGAATTTTAGAATTTTAATGTACTTTCAAAATAATAGCAAACGCAAAAATGAAAACTCCATCATTTACCCATGTTGTGATGTTGTTTCAAATCTGAGAATATTCTTTAAAAATTCATCTTTTGTGCTCCACAGAAATTCATACACAGATAACCTGATAGCGAGTAAATATGGACAGAAATTGCAATAAGGATAATTCTTATAAAAAAACAAAAAAACAAAACTGAATTTGATGCTAATTGCATGAACATGAATATTTGAACTGATGGGATGTTATGTTACTTATATTTGTCCTTGTTAGTCTGGTCTGTCACCTTGATTTTACATGACATTTTGCAAAAATTAGTTTTGATTTCTACAGTGGAGAGTCAGTAAAGGTCTATTAACTCTGCTTAGTGAATAAATTGAAAAAATTTGGTTAGCAGTCCCCTCTATCAAAATGCATAAGATCACCATTTCTCTGTTTTCCAGGCTCTAACTTGTTGAAATGTGAGTTTTGTGGTGCTGCCTTTGAGACACGTCGTGGTTTGTCTAGCCATGCCCGCTCTCACCTACGCCAGCTCGGCATCGGCATGTCCGAGAACAGTGGTGCACCCATTGATCTCCTCTACCAGATCACTAAGGAACGCTCCATTGATGCACACTTCACTAGCACCTCCCCAACTGTGGAATCTCCTAAGAAGCTCCAGCACCATGCCCCTATTGTTCCTATACCTAGCCCCACAAAAGATGTTGAAACTGAAGAAGGACTGCTGGACACCAAGCCCCCTGTCCCCTTCTCTATTGCTGGTTCCGCTATTAAAGTTTCCTCTTCCCCAACTACTCACTCTGCAGCTGGCTCCCTGCCTTCCTCTCCATTTGTAAAGTCTCGGTCCCCTTCCCCAGTGCTGAGAAAGGCTCCCATCTCCTCTCTCCTACCAGTGTCTTCCCCACTGCGATCCCAGGAGCATAAGACCCTAGGAAAGAACCAGTCTACAAACCTCTCCGGTCCGAACAAACCATTCTGGGCACCACAAGATACGGATGCCCCGTTGAATCTAAGTAAGAAAGCAATTAATGTACTATATACTAATAAAGAATTTCAGCAAGTTGTTTGTGATTTATTTTTGTTGTTTTGTGGTCATCAGTTTGTTGCTTTTGCATGTTTATTGTCTGTCCTTCTTAGAGTCTCTTTAACATTTTTTTCCTCTCGCACTCCTTTTCAGCGATGGATATGGACTCTAAAGACATTATTTGCCAGTTGTGTGGTGCGTGGTTTGAAACAAGAAAAGGCCTCTCAAGTCATGCTCGTGCACATTTGCGCCATTTTGGGATTGAGTACTCTGAATCCAAGGGGTCTCCCATTGACTTACTCAACAGGTTCATCTTGACTGATGACTTTAAGCACAGAGCAAATTCTTTTCTATCAGATGGTCCACAAGACCTGAGGTCCCAGAAGACCAGCATGACATCCCTCTTACCCTCCACTTCCCCTAAAAGATCTCTTCCCTCCAGCCCTGTACTATATAAAACAGCAACCTCTTCTTTGAGGACAACAATTGGCTCCAAAACTACCTCGTCTTCTACCCACCATTTACTGGGCCCACCCCCAAAGAAGCCGAAAGCCTCTTCGTTGCAGGTCCTTCGTTTCAGCAGTGGAGAAGTGATGTCCTTTCCTATAGGTAGCAACTTTTATGTGTTTTTGCATGTCCTTGTCTATTATTTGCTTCCTCAATTATGTCAGGTAATTTACACACCAGAGTAAACTGATACATTGTTCTCTACCAGAGCCGATGAAAGACGTGGGCTGTGAATTCTGCGGAGAACTTTTTGAGAACCGCAAAGGCCTCTCCAGTCATGCTCGCTCCCATCTGCGCCAACTTGGGATCACCGAATGGTCTGTGAATGGCTCACCTATTGACACACTAAAAGAGATTATAGTCCGTCGAGGCCTGCCGTCCATAATACCTCTCAAGTCCCCCAAATCCCCCTCTTCTTCTCCGAGTCCTGGACTGCCTCGAACCACACAGTCTTCTTCCCCATCTGGGAATGGGCTTGGGCGCCTACCTTTCCATTTTGCCCAAACTCCCAGCCACGACCAGCCTACTACCCGCAAAATGTCTCCTTCGACATCTACTGCCAGTTCTTCACCAAACATAGAGCTGGTTAAACCCAAACCAGAGCCTGAAATTGTGGAGGTTACCATGAAAGGATCAGACATGGGAGTAAATGAAAGCTACAACCCAGAGCCACTACATTCCAGTTTAAACACTTCAGATAATGTTTATCCGGTCAACCTGGGTATGTTTTCACACCTGTGTTATATGTTGTTTAGCATTTTCAATTATCTTAATGGTTGGCTGAATCCTTCCCAGCTCAATCTGTTGTCTTTTTGCTGTTTGTCTCCTACAGTTATGACTCAAGAGAAGGAACCTTCCCGTGATATTCGCTGTGAATTCTGTGGCGAATTCTTCGAAAACCGCAAAGGCCTCTCAAGCCATGCACGTTCACACTTGAGGCATATGGGTATCACAGAGTGGTCTGTGAATGGCTCGCCCATTGACACACTTTGGGAAGTCATGAGGAGACAAGGCACAACCCCTGCATCTGTTGCCTTGGGCATAAAGGAGGAACCGGGTCAGGATGGTGGGATTTCAATGAACAATCCAGGCTATCAGTCCTCTGCCCTGTCCCGCAAGTCACCTCTTAACCTGCTCCACTCTGGCTCACGCCTCCATAAGCATGGGCTGGGAAGCGTTGCCTTGTCCTCCACCTCACCTGTGGGAAAGATTTTCGGAGTACCTCCACTAAAGAAGAAGGTGCTGGTGGAGGAGGGACAGCCAGGGGAGAAAGCACTGCTCATCCAATCTAAAAATTTCTCACCTCCCCCACGGGACTATTCATTTAAGGGTAAAGCCTCAGTGGAGAAGCATGGAGTAGGCCACATGGGTAAAGTTATATTTTTGCCAGGCTCCTTATTTGGTTCTTTTCCATGACATTGATTGAAGACTATTTGTAGTGCTGCTTCCATGTATATGTGTTGCTTCCATGTTTGCAGAAGAATGACTCTCAAATAAATAAAAGGCCTCAATTGAGAATTCCAAGACTTAAAATAGATTCAATCATGTTGGCGGTTATAAGTGAAAAATGACATCAAAATTTTAGAAGTTTCTGGTCTTATTATTTGCATGTTTGACACAATATTTACTGGTTTCCTTGTTTTGCGAATAGTTTCAAGAACAATGTAACTTCCATCTTTTTGTTTTTCCTTTTCAGATGCCAGTTGTGAACTCTGTGGATTCTACTTTGAGAACCGGAAGGCACTGGCCAGTCACGCTCGAGCACATTTACGGCAGTTTGGCGTGACGGAGTGGTGTGTAAATGGTTCGCCTATCGAGACACTGAGTGCCTGGATACGCAGCCGTCCACAGAAGGCAGCAGAGATGCAGCAAAGTTATGCACAAGGAGCGCGCTATGCCCAAAAGAAAGTATGAAAGCAACTGGAAAAATTGTGTGATTCTTTACTTCCCTGCCCAGTCATTGCAATTCTGTAGTGTCTTGCTGTGAAAGTTTGAAAAGCTTGCTTTTTAATACAATTAAAATGGCTGTAATCTTTTGCAGAGGTGCAGTTCCGCTCTCTCGCCATCCTGCGACTCTGACTCTACAACTCCTGTTTCCCAAAAGCCCGCTGTGGCCAAATGGGCATCTCTCACTTTGCCTCAAAAGAGAGCAATTGGACGGGATGTCAACAGTTGTTCCTTGGGGTTGTCATCACGGGGAACTGACGCAAAAAGCAGGAGTGGAAGTTCCACTCAGCATGGCCTTATTCCACAGCCTGGAGCTCATCATTCCAATAATGCACTTCCACATGCGCAGGTGGCGCATAGTGAACTCAACGTGCGTTTGCCACGAGGTCTGAGCACAGCTTCACCTCAATCTCTTCCTGTCCCTTTTGCCCTTTCTGCCTGGAAAATTATACCTAAACTACCAATTTCTTTCTCTTAAGGATTTGAGAGACGGCCACTTAAACACCCATCACATGCTGAAGGAGGGGAAGGAGAGAGTGGCCCCCCGAAGCCACGCTCCAGTACCGTTCCTGCCCTTGTGCCAAAGCCCCCCTCCACCCCACTGGTTAGACTTGTGGGTAAAATTTACTCACTCAAGTGCCGGTGAGTTGCATTTATTACATCTGTACTTGGATATCAGATCTATTCTGTAACCTAAAGAGCTACCTTGATATCTTGACTGCCTACTAGCATGCTAACCAAAATGTAATCTTGTAGGTGTTCCGTTTCAGAACAGTCTAGAATGATGTATATTCTGTGTGCTACACAAACAGCACTTCTTAAGGCCAATGCACACCGCACAGATAAACGCCAACAAACTCCAACAGACTAGTTGCCTCAAGTTGGCTGTTGTCTTTAGAATCTTACGAAAAATAAGAATCATGTTCACACCGCACCAACAGACACTGACCAACTGTCACTGACTGGGAAAAAATGGATGATCCTATATTCACAATCCAAATTTGACTCTTATTAATGCATTTGTGTGTCATTATTCACTTAAAAAGATGGTGAATTAAACAAAAGAGGGTTTGGGTGAACTCTAACCAACTCCAACCAACATCTGACAGGGGTACTACACTGATCCAACAAACTCTGTTGGAGTCTGTTGCCGTTTGTCTGTGCAGTGTGAATTGGCCTTTACAGGCCCAGCTTACAGTTAGCTAGCATGTTGCTTAGCTAATAACGTAAGGCAATGACTATAAAGAATTCAAAATACATGTAAGTACTGGGTAGACTAGTCTACTTTTTAACTTATTTGTTTTGATACTTTTCTCTGTTTAGTAAAATATATTTGTAATGACATTATTCAGTATGGCAGTATTCTTACATCACTCAGCTCTCAGTTGATTAAAGTTTGTTGCTGTATGTGAGCTATTAAGCATAAAAATAAATATTGTACAAATTGTTGGTGCAATAATACATTGTTATGGTAAAGATTTTATGGACCAGTTCTCACTATTAACTAGTATGTATATTGGCTGTTTATTGGTACTTATAAGGCACATATTAATGCTTAATTCTGCATGACCATATTTTAGATCCCTTAATCCTACACCATACCTAAACCTAACAACCACCTACCTATCAATAAGCAGCAAATTAGGAGTTATTGGAGCTAAATGTCATATGAAAACAAGTGATATGTTTTGCCAAGTAAAATTATATTTATAATCAGCTTCTCTCTCAGTTCATAAAATGTTTAAAATTATGTGTGTCTTATGTTGCATGAGTATATTTGTAGCAATAGTCAAAAATACATTGTATGGGTCAGAATTATAAATTTTTATTTTCTGCCAAAAATCATAAGGGTATTAAGTAAAGATCATGTTCCATAAAGATATTTTATGCATTTCCTACTGTAAATATATTAAAAGTAAATATGCATTGCTAAGACAACTTTAAAGCCGATTTTCTTAATGTTTTGATTTTGTTTGCACATTCAGATTCCAGATTTTCAAATAGTTGTATTTCGGTCAAATATTGTCCTATCCTAACAAACCCCTCATTAACATAAAGTTTATTTATTCAGGTTTCAGATGATGTATAAATCTCAATTTCGAAAAATTGACACTTATGAGTGGGCCAGGGTCACATATTTTTAAAGTCTGAAACTATGTATCTATCATTTGGAACAATCTTTGTAATGGGAGCATGTCCATGATGCCTTCAAATGTGAAACATATTGTTTATTCAAGATTATATGTACATCCTTTGTGGCTTTTTATGTGCATTCTGTTGACATTATGTTTAAAAATGTGCAATCCCTCAGAACCATATGTCATTTTTTTGTAATCGATTCGGTTTAGGTTCTGTGATGTGGAGTTTCACGGCCCTCTCTCGGTACAAGAGGACTGGATCAGGCACCTACAGCAGCACATCCTCAATCTTAACTACAAGACTGCTTCACCCGCAAACGACACTCCGGCCCAAAGTGACACTCCTGACCCCAAGCCCCTAGTCTCAGCTGCTACCTCCACGTCCACTACGACCACAGCTCCCGCCACGACCCCGTCAACGCCCTCCACAAAGCCCACAACTACACCCACATCTGCCTCCACACCTACACCCGCCCCCAGCCAAACCTCCGCGGGGCGGCCGGCCGCAGCAGAGCCAGTTCCTTCTCCTGCTAATTAGGCCATGTGTCCTTCCTGCATATGTATGAGATGCCCTCATTTTCAACGGTTATTCCCATGGTTTGTTTCTGTATTACTCATCTTTGATTATTTCAGTCTCTGATCAAAGGAAGAGATTTTTCGAAAAATCTCAGCTAGCGACCCACTTACCCTGACCTACATCGCGAGCATCTGTTATGATTTAGGCGTGAGGTAGGTGTGTTGCCATGACAGTTCTCATCTCCCTTTTGTCTCGTAAGAATCGACCGTTATTTATGAACAGGAAAGTCACACTATAATGCAACTTTACACTTGTTTTGTGGATAAGCTGATTGTTTCAAAAAGTGGAATGGGCATGTGGTGAGTTCAGTTCTGTAAGCTATTTTAAGCTATACTACCTTATGCCCAATGACTAATATTTGTTGTTTAAAATGAACTCAAAACTGATTCGCGTACCAAATGTATTCTTAAATTGTCGACAAATCAAAGAATTACAATCAGAAAGGCACAGATACGAAGCTGAACCTTTAATGGTTTCACTATGAAGCACTTAAACAAAAGGCCTTGACCCTTTGAAACAAAGCCTTTCTGTTTCTAGCATTTGCAAGTTCACAGTTTGTAACTGTTTTAGCCGTGATAATTGACTACAAGCCTGCACTGCCATCATGTGCCATGCAGCTATCAAAAAATATGTTTGTTTTAAGCAGACACACAGAAGGGTTTGTGTCCAAACAGGACATGGCCTTTTCTTTTCTGAAGGCCCATTGCAATCTAGACGTTGATAATCTCAGTTGAATCTTGCCACTTAGAGTTGATGATCAAATTTGTCTGGAACCGATTGCTGCTAAATATTTAAATAAGCTAAGCACACTTAGTTAAATGTATCGTTTTAGCACATGACCAACAAAATAGCATGCAAATTCTGTCATGCCTTCCAGTTGTATTCAACCATACGTATTTATGCCTTTGTTGCTTTTTTTTGAATGGCACATTTTGTAGCGCGTTTGCACAAGCTTATGCAATGCTTTGCATAATGCTTTGATGAATCCGATCCTAGATCACTCCATTTTCTCTCCATTTAATTCTGTGCTTGGCACAAAGTAAACTCTAAATGAAACAGTCGACGCAGCTGTCTAAAAGTCTTCTTTGTTGCTTTTTTTTTAAATGATAATGAAGCTTTCTGAGAAATTGCCTTGTAACGAGTTGATGGCCCAAAGTATTTTATGCTCATAAAAGTCACTTTTTTTCCCCCAGATGCATTTCAAGAGAACTCAATTTATGGCTCATCTGAATGTCGAACGAGCTGAACTATTTGGCTACACTACATTTTTAATGTTTCACAAGAGTAAAAGGTTAATGCACTTTTATCTGCAAAGAATTAGGGAGTGTTTGTGTGTGCGTGTGTATATATATATAATACATATATATATATATATATATATATATATATTTTGTTTTTCAGAGCATAAAGTGCTAAGTCTATGACAGTTTTTCTTCTTAAAAATGTTTTCCCTTTACCAATTTGAAGGCATTTTCACAAAAACGTAAACTGTAGAAATTTGCCAGTGACAGAATGTGCCAAAGAGAACGTCACACATGTCTCGGTAGCTTTAGCTTTTGCAAGTTTTTTGCAAGTCCGTTGTTTTGTCTTCGAGCAGTTGATGGTGGCAGCAGATTTGCTGCTGTGGATTTGTTTGAAAAAAAAAAATATATAGAAACTGACAATTGAGTTATACTATGTGAGTATACTACTCAAGTACACCATACTCGTGGTGCCAGGAATTGACTAAGACGATTTTTACCGCGAATACGGTGACTGCCTCCCAAACATACGAGTGCTTTTGGTTAAATTTCCATGTCTGCACAGGAAAGCAGTAGCTTTCACGACTTAACTCTTGACTGTTAGGCTTTTAGTATTCCAAAAGGGAATATTATTGATATATCTAACCTAACATATGTATAGACGAGAAGAAGATATTAACAGTTTAACACTTCAAATGTGATCTTGATCATTGTGAACCTTTGATTTTTAATGCTGTGTATTTTTTAATGAGACGTGTGTTCCTTTACTTGCAGTTACATACCAGTGGAATAGATCAGTGTTTTATTTTTTATTCTGTCAGTTCTCTCTTTTAAGATACAGTACATTGGTGCTCATGCGGACGAGTGGATTTTTAATTGAAGATTGTTCCAAAGGGAGATTGTCAAGTCCTTGTGCAAGGACTCTAAAAAAACGTGTCTTAAATGCAACTGCTCTGTACATTATGTTCTTGGTTAGTTGGGTCATTTTGTGACTGTTGCCCAGTTGGCATGTACTTTACAGCTGATGGTGTACGTTCTCCTAAAGATCTCCTTGGCTGGTTTAGACTGCGCTGTCTGTACAAGTATTTGTGTGTGTGTGTGAGAGAGAAGAAGAGACTTTTTGTGGCTGAAGGAGAGACATGCCATGGAAGTGTTGACCAGAGGAAGATTCGTGTGAATCTGCTCTTGAATGAAATTCATTAAATGTGATATGAAATCTCATAGAGTTGTGCACGTTTCTTTTTTCTTTTTGATTCATGACACAGGAGGATGATCAACAACACCGTGATTTCATTGGACGGAGTACAGCAGCGTTCCTTTGCATATGTCTTATCAGCGCTGGGACTGTTGTAAACAGTACGATAGCAAAACAAACAGCTGGTAAACGGTTAAAGTTGATGCGATGGGAACACGGTGATAACAAGCTTCCTGGACTGCTGTGCTATTTACAAATGCATGCTGCTTTTCATGAATAGGGCACTAATCCCATGTTACTTATGTATGTTAAATGAACTATTACGTAAAACTAGCTTGCCATGAAAAGCATTTTTGGACACAGTGTACCCAGGATGCAGGCCAAAATCAACATGGAGATTTGATCTGTCCAGTCTGAGTGGTCTTGACCTTAACGGTCCAGCAGTTACTGTAAAAATATACATCATTTTACTTTTGTTATTTATTGTGATTAAATGTTGTAACAATTGCTAAAGTAACATGATTTGAACCCTTACTATATTCAGATAATATTGTCTTTGCAACTTTGGGTTTGACACCATTTGTTTTAGTGACATTTGTCAAACTCAACCATTTCATTCTGTTACCAGAGAAAGGTGATATTAATCCATTTGTCAAGTCTATTAATATTAAGAAGCAATATCTAGTCCTAAACTAGCTAGGCTAGATTAATTTAGTGAAACATTGACCCAGTTACCCATACTGGTGTAATTTTTTTTTCTTTTATTTGGGGTTTTTATTGCTGTCAAACGATTAATCAATTCCAAAGTAAAAGGTTTATTTACATAATGTATGTGTGTGTACAGTGTATATTTATTATGTATATATGAATACACATACAGTATATATTTAAAAAATATTTGCATGTATATATTTATAAATAAATATAAATTCTATATTAATATCTCCATAATATTTAATATCAAAATAACATTCCATACATATATACAGGTCCTTTTCAAAAAGTTTGCATATTGTGATAAAGTTCATTATTTTCTGTAATGTACTGATAAACATTAGACTTTCATATATTTTAGATTCAT
>JAUMHE010000044.1:2979127-2992011 GCA_032359235.1 Enteromius mattozi | reverse complement strand
GGGTGTGTGTTTACGTTGTGTGTGTGGTTGTTCACTTCTCACTGCTCTGTGTGTGCGCTTGGATGAGTTAAATGCAGAGCACAGATTCCTAGTATGGGAAGCCATATGTCACATCCTTTTCTTTATTAAATATGCAAAACAAAAAAAAAATCCAAATTAAATTATCCTATAAGCATGCAGCGTTTAGCTGTTTGGACTCTGACGGCACCCATTCACTTGTATAGGATCCATTGATGAGCAAGTGATGTAATGCTAAATTTAAGTGAATCCATTCCGATAAAACTTTTCTACATCTTGGCCTAAGGTTTCATTTTTGTCCATTTTTAGCAATGCATATCATATTTACACCATCCCTTCTCTAAGCCACAATATTTTAACTTTGTTTTATATGTTTGACATTGATGCTTTCATTTACAGTCATTTTTCAAATCCCACCACTCAAATGATTTCATAAATCAACTTTTGTTGATGTCCAAGACCACATGACACAGTTGGGCGTTTGTTTCTTTCCAGAAGTCCCAAATCGACTGACATAAATTGTGGTCAGGAAGCCTTCATGATGACTTCTGGCACACTGCATTGAAGTGAAGTGAAGGTCTTTTGTAGAACAAAGCATCTTCTGTGTTTCCAGCTTTCCAAGCTCTTCCATCCATCACTCAGCAGCTGGACAAGATCCTCTTCCATGACTTCACATACAGTAAATCTGGTCAGGCTCTGCGTTTCTGTTTTCTGTGTCCAGTGAGTTACCCACATTTGAAAATCCTTACTCTCACATGAGCTCGGGACGTTTTCCTGTGTAGTTCAGCTTGATCCAGGCTGAGTGTTGAGTGTTGTGTGTTTGTAGAGCCATATTTAGCATGTCATTTGCTAATTTTTTTCCCAGAAAGGATGCAGGTTAATTCCCTGGGAGTTTGCCATAGGAAAACAGCTTGACAGCTCAATGGCACTGTTTGTTTGTGTGTTTTTCTAGGGAGTTGCTGTCCAACAGATACTATAGCAGGAAACTTGTCGAAAAATTCAGGATTTCTATTAGTTTTGTTATATTTAACATGCACAATAGCAAATGGGAAACAGCAGTATTTTTGCACTTCTGTAAATATGGCAGTTTTACATCATTTTCAGCTGTAATCTTTTGGCCAGATGTTGAAATTAAAAACTACAAACACTGAAGATAATGAAAGAAAGGGAGAAGAAGAAAAGTAAGAATATGAAGTTATAAAATAGCCTACAAATTATCTTGCAAAAAGAAAAAGCTATGGACATTGGGAATGCATCTTTATCATGGCTGATATTATTTATTTGTTAACCTGGAAAGGTAAGGAACATGCAGGCATATTGCATTGTGGGATATTACATGAGTACTATTATCCCACACATTTTGCAAGTACCATTTATTTATCTGTTTCACAGTTGGATGATGTTCATGTTTCCAGTGCACTTTATAAGAGACATGTTTTTCCCCCAGCAAACCTCTGCTTATTAACGCATTCCTGATACCCATCAAGCTATGAAACGCATAAATTGTGAATAAAACCGTTACAACTTATGATGACCGTCCAGCTCTCGTTTCAACCAGGATTCCCTTTCGAGTGTTGCGCAATGGATATTTCCATGATAATTCATTGTAATATGAAGGTGATGACTGCTTCTTGGTCACCCATGAGCCTGTAAAGCTCAGACACCAAACTAGAATCCATGCCAGACTTATTCATACACAGATGTAATTCAAAAGTTTTAAACAAAGAACAGGAGTGCATCCAACGTCAGAGGAAACTGTGCATTTATCAGTTTTATCATCGCTTTGATGAATCGGGAGTATCTTGCATTTACACCTCCTCTGTTAAAACACACGCCAACTCAAAGTCTTACTCATGCGCTTGCATAAGAATGTCTTTCAGTTACTTGGCAAAATATTAATGTCATATCATGTCGTTCTTTCTTAAATGTTTATACTGGTCTTTTCCATACAGCCTAAGGGAGCTTTGCAATTAATAAAATTGTAAAAATAGCTCTTTTCCACAAATAAATCATACTGATTCAGAATACTTGCAACATAGTGCATGGGTTATATGGACTATAATTACTTTCATAGCACATTTATGTAGTTCTTGGAGTTTGACGACCCTTTGTCACTGTATTATGCTAAAATGTCTTTCTGTGTTCCAGAGAAGAAAGAAAATCATTTGAGTTTGGTATGAGGGTTAGTAAATGACGACAGAATTGCACTTTTTTCTTGTTTTGCTCTCGTTAAATGGATTTTATGTTTGTTCAGTATGGGACTGATGTAAAGCACAGCATGTTTTACTACAGGGGCACTTGAGGTTCAATGTCTTGCTGATGGTGATAAAGGATGAAAGCCAAGGACAGAAACCCTTACAGAACAGACATTCCTCTTCATGCATATGGGACCTTAGAGACAAACTTTCCTTCCAAAATACACCAAACGCAGCTGTGTTAGAAGAACAGCAGCTCATTCAGCAAAGAAAGTAACCACATATTCATAACAATATAAACATTAAAGGAATAGTTCACCATTTTGTGTTCTGTACCAGTGTTATTTTTTCCTTTTTTCCCATTTTTGAGCATCAGTATATAAATACAGTGGCCCAGTAATACAAATATTTCCACAACTCAATGCATAGGGCTAATTTTGCTGTTTCCATTGGCTTGCAACTTATTTCTGTTGTGTTTTGCTAATTTCATTGTGTTGTGACTTGTTTCCATTGTGTTGTGGAGATTTTTCTGCGTTTGTGTTTCACTGATTTTCCTGTGGGCCAAGGCTAATTTAAAATGGATTGTTTCAAAGTGCAAAAGTGTACTATGGTCCAAATTTGACATTCTTGTTGGAAATCATGGACCCTGTGTCCTACGGGCTAAAGAGGAGGGAAATCTTCCAGCGAATTTTCAAAAGCCAGCATCTCTGATGATATAAGTGCATACAGTATGGGCAGCTTGCGTGTTTTGGAAGGCATTATGAATGCTGAAAGGTATATAAAGGTTTTAGAGCAACATATGCTCCCCTCCAGATGACGTGTATTTCAGGGAAGGCCTTTTGTTTTTCAGCAGGACAATGTAAAACCACATACTGCAACTATTACAACAGCAGCTGGAAAGCTATATCAGGTGAGAATGGGACTAAATTCCAACACCAAAACTTCAGAAACTCATAACCTCGATGCCCAGACATCTTCAAAGTATTTTGAAAAGAAGAGGAGATGCTACTCCATAGTAAACATGCCCCTTCCCAAATATTTTGAGACCTGTAGCAGGCATGAAACTTGAAATGAGCTAATTTTGTGCAAAAATTTTTAAGATTTATCAGTTTAAACATTTGTTATATTATCTATGTTCTATTGTAAATAAAATATTGGCTCATGTAATTCAAAATTATTTTAGTTTTCATTTTATTCAACTTTAAAAACCTCCCAACATTTCCGGAATTCGGGTTGAATATTCACAGTTATTTTGAATTGTGCTTTTCAATCTTCCTCTTCTTCTCATGCTTCTTGTGTTGTCTTTTCTGCGTTCACAGTCTTGCTAAGTGGGTTAGTGTTTATATTGGCCACGAGCTACAATTCTAATGTCGTTAAGATAACATGATGGAAAGTGTGTTTTTCTGAGCAAAACACATGTTTAGAGAATATCTGCCAGTGTCTAAACAGATCTGACAGAGATAGAGCGTCTCCGCTGAAAATCAGCTTCCAAAGAAATATTCATTCTCAAAGGACCGTGCCTGTGGTTTTCTCTTTCTGAAGTGTTTTTCTGTCAGTTTATTTCCAAATCATGCCATTTGCTCTACTTCTCCTTCCCTCTCTTAAACTTGCAGTTAAATGTGATGACAGAGATCTTTGGTAGTCTAAATGAAACATGATTAAATAAGCAGCAGATTTGTGATGCAATTGTATGTGTCACACTGAATATGCATGTACAAGTCTATACTCATTTAATGTTTTCTTCGTTTATGACATCTGGCACATGTTTGTGCCTGCATTTGCATCTACAAACATTTATTTGTATGGAAAGTGTGGAGTGTTTCTCAGTATTCTCTGGTGCAAGTGCATCAAGGTTGCGATTGCTTTCTCGTAACTCTGATTCATAGTTTGGCCCTGATCTTTAAAGGACAAGGCAAGCTGCTTTCCTTGATAACTAGTTTCCACTGGCTTTTTCATAAACTATTAGCTTCTCATACATGCATGACAAACCCTTGCTTTATATCCTCAGTGGAATGTGCTTGTATTCCTGGTGGACAGTCACAGTCGTGCAGCTGTGAGTGGATTAGGTCTGTTCTTCCACCCAGATGTAAGTTTTTTGATGTTAACTGTAACTACTTATTTTAATTTATCAGTTTCTGACATTGACAAAGTGCAGGTGTGGTAGTTTTGTCTTGTTAGTATCTCCATTACATAAAGTCAGAGAACTATGTGAATGTGGAAAGTTGAGACACTCTGCTGGACAGTCCAGCTAAAACCAGTTTTAGGTGGAGGCAGTGGTTTGGTCAAAGCTAGAATAAACTGGTCACCAGCTGGTCCAAGTTGGTCTAAACTTGTGATTAATTGTTTCAAGCTTCTTCAAGAGGATCCAAAAGGGTGGTTTGCTGGGCTGAACTAGCTGAATTAGAGGGAAAACAAAGACTAGGGGCTCAATACTCCTACTAGTATTGATTGGTTTTCCATAGATCTATGTAATAAACCCCCCCTCTTCATTTAAATCACATTTATAGAGAAGTTACCAAGCCTTGCTATGAGGCCAATAAAATAGATATATTTGTACAACCGTTCTTTCTGGTCCTCGAATCTGATTGGCTGATAAGAATCTAATTGAATCTGATTGTGTGATATGCTAGTGATAACCCTGTTTGTTTCATGTATTGTATTATCACGGCAGACATCCAAATCCGCTTCAATTTTAGAAATAATACTAGATTTTTGTGTCACAGAATGTAGTTTTTAGGCGAGAATGTACCTGTTTAGACTTCAAATATGTGTTTGTTAAATGAAGATAACATCTATTTGAAAATAGTTTTCGGAGATGTGAACTCCAGGGTGTCTGCGGCTGTTCAGCACTCATAAAGAGCAGAGAGAGCGGGACATACACAAGACATAATTCGTTTTCGGTAAATTTAATGGTAGTCTTTGGTCTCATTAAACTATTACTTGTTCCAGAGCAAATAGTTTTTACTGAGGGAAAAATGTCATCATATTATATTTTATATATATATCAGAGCGCTGCCTTTGTATTTTTGACTGAATTGCCTAGCAATTTTTATGATGGTTGTTGTGTTTTTGTTTTTATTCTATTATCATACAGTAAATAATATACTGTAATAATATACAATAACTTTGCATCTACATGTCAGCTAGCAGTCATTAGAGTATTAGTAAACTGTTTGTTTTGATGGACACACAACATACAACATACTGACAGTAAGAGACATTGCAAGTATATGTCAACTTATTCTACTAACCCTAAACCTACCCTAACAGAGTTAGAGATGTATGAATTAAGGGCCTTTCACATGTGGCATCTTTTGCGTGCTTAAGTTCGTTTTTTCGCAACACAGTCTCACCCCAACTCGTTACATATTGAGGCTTGGTCATGACCCTTTGGCGCCGCTTTTTGAAGCTCAAGGTACCCCTTCAGCAACATTTTTCGTCGTGAAGGGTCCTCAGTTGTTTGGCTTAATTTAATGGTGTACATGCATTTGTAAAAAAAAAAATAGAAATAATTTCATATCAATTTTTACTTTCATTGTAGCACCTAACCCCCAGCCGTACTCGTACCCTAAACCAACCCAACTTTGAACAATATAAAACACACACACAGGCAAATATATGTGCAGTCACAGGTATTTATTGCAAAAACTGATCATAAACAAGCATTGCAAAAACATTACAAACATGTCGTGTTGCATTCCAAGTCTTATGAAGCCATACGAAGTCTTCATGCGAAGAAGAGCGTAAAACAAGGGTTTTAATCACTGAAATGATCCCGCTCCATTAGCACACTCACATCTCAATCAAAAACATACTCCAGTCCCGAAGAATGACGCAGTCGGTCACGAGATACACAAGAGCCAATAACATTTCACAACCAAAGCTGACATAAGGCTTCTTCTGGCGGCACTTTTTGAATTCAGGCACAGACCACAGTATATGGCGGATGGAGATGGTGATCGCGTCTATATAGATAATATAATATTAATAAAACAGTTTTGACTGTTTACATTGAAAAATCACATCCCTGCATATATACAATAATAGCAATGTTATTACCCAATATATCATTCAGTTATGACGATAAAATTCCTAGTATTGCATCAGCATATTGACACTAAGGGTTTCTGATTTGAAACAATGGAGGAGCCTATACGTCAAAAAACTGTCGCTAAAGAGGTACCCTGAGCTTCAAAAAGTGACGCTAAAGGTTCCTGACCAAGCTTTAATATGTGAAAAGTTGGGGTGAGACTGTGTTGCATTTCAAATGTAGCCGCGTTATTTGCGCGCTCATTTTTTCCTGGTGCATCCACGCCGCAACGACATAAATTTTTCAGCATCTCAACTTTTCAGAATGCCTAGAGCGGGTCATGTGACAAGAATCAAGCAATCAGCTTCATCCTTTCCCGTAACAACATTGAAAGCTCAGCCAAAATAAACCAATAATTGGTCAAAGCTGTACATGGATAGCCATTTTAAAGTAAATTTAGTAGCAAAGTTACTGCAAGCGATTTTTAGTGCTGGAAATCCAGTTATCCTTTGCTGAAACTTCCGTGTGTTCACGGAGAGCGCAGATCGTGGTTGCTTAGCAACGGCAGATGATTCCAGAGCGCAAGTGCCCAAAAGTTTAGGGAAAAAAGGAGAAAGCAGCGTGCCTAGCGTTTTCCTCGCGTTTTTAGGCACAATATTTGAATGGCCCCTTAGTTGACATGCAGTTACAAAGTTACTTATAGTTGAATAGTAGAATGTCTAAAGTGGACTATCGAAATAAAGTGTAAATGACTTTTATATAGAAAGAGACTGAAATTCTGTTGTTAAGCAAGTTATTTTTACTTTCTGCATCTGCATTTATGTTTCTGCATCTGGAAGCATGATTTGATAAGATGCCAGCAGTGACATTTATGTTTGTTTGTTGTTTTTGACAGGAACATTTATGTCTGTCAGCATGGCAAATGTCAAGTGTCTGTACTTCTGATGTTCTGTTTCTATTCTGAATTCAATCCTAAAGAAAAAAAGCATGTCAGACATTGTATGACCTTCTCCCCACATCCAGCCCACATTACGTCAAACAGCCCCTCTCTTGATTTTCTGAGAGCCCCTGGTGAGACCGGCTTAGACACTAATACTCTTCCTTCCCCTGCTTCGGTCATTCAGCGTCCTGTTTAATTGCCATCTGAGGCAGACGAGCATGAAGTGGCATCTTTTATTTATAGTCTAGTGTTCTTCCTGGCTCTGATGGACAATCGATGTCAGAAATTCATGCAGTGCATTAGGCTTTAGCGTCTCTGGTGTCGTCAGAAATATTCCCGTATCTGCTGACCTCCTCATCAAAGTAATTCACACTAAATATGGATTCAGTTATGAAACTGCCAGAACAAGTATGCATCGTTTTACTAGTAGGTTTACTGTTCTGAAGAAATAACAAATGAGCCATAGTTAAACGTAGCTAATCTGTAAAGCTTTTCATTTCAAGGGGAAAAAGATAGAAAAGAACATATAATCCGTATTGTTGTATACAAGTGAATATAACAAAAACACGTCAAGGTCATATTTGACCCCGAGATCAAATGAAAAAAAGGGATTTTTTATTGATATGACCTGTTCGATTTTTTTTTTTAAAGATGAAATTATTTTAAAAACAAGTAAGTAAATTTTGTCATTACTGTACTTTATAAGGACATTAAAGAATAATTTACATATATCTTTGTATTTTATTTTATTTAATTTTTATTATTATTTTATTATTTTTTTAATTTGTATCTATTTACATTTACACATTATATGACGTATCTTTAGTTTTTTATTTAATACATAGTGCAACAAACAATAAAACAAATATATAAATTATAACCATAATGTTGACTTTAACCAACATCAGTATTTTTGTCTTTTTTCTTAAACCAGACTTTTTTCTATAAAAATAATTTAAATCTGAAACTAAATTTTACTCCTTTTTTGTCTATTTTTTTTTTTTTTTTTGCATAAATAAATTTGAATCAGTATTTTTGTCTCTTTACGTAGAAATCAGTCAGTATTTTTGTCTTTCTCCTTTCATATTTATTTTTGTATTATTATTTTTGTTTTATTTTTATTTTTATAATCATTTTATCAGCAATACAGTATTGAGAATGTTTAATTGTAACAAAAATAATCTCAGAGTACAAAATATCTTTTTTCTACAGGGTGAAATATGACTTGAGACATGTTCTTGACAGGTTACACTTTATGTGTGTTTTTTCCCTCTGACTGTATGAAAAGTGTGTGCTGCTGATGAACTCCACGTTCAGATGCTTGAGTCATGCACACTTTCCATATTCCTCCTGCAGAACATTCCAAGGATCTGAGTTCATCAAGCAGCCTCTATCAATCTAAAAGGCTCTTCTCATCAGTGTGTATGTATGTTACAGCTCTCTTGTCAACCAAGTTTGTCCTGCATCTCCTCCACAGTCTGCATCAGTGACATTAAGTGCAGAGGATCAGTATGTCATATGAATATCTGTTCCTCATCACATATTGAATGAGTCACTCTGCTCTAGATTAATCAGCATGTTTGCACTGGACGCCGGGGACATAAATGTTACGTGGCAAAAATAGTGTCATGACTGTACTGTTTGGGCCAGCAGAAAATATAGTCGATGTGAGATATACAACATTATACCGCATATATGAAAAGTTTTATATGCTCTAGGAAAGAGGTTACTCTGTCATATTGATATTTAATTTGAAAGAGCAATAAAATTGTCCTCTGGGTAGTTTTAACAGCCATTAATAATTGAACACTTTTTTTATTTGTAAGAAAAGTTTTGAGAGATTCAGAGCTCTTCTGAGATCCCAATCTTCTCTAGAAAGGAATTTAATGTTTGTAAAATGGTTTAATGTTTGTTTTATACTGTGATGAGACCACTTTAAAGAGTGTGTGCTTGTACGGATGAACTCTGGTTGAGGCAAGAGATGGTGGAGATTATTAATACACCGCTTACACATAATCACGGCTAATGTACCCATCGCCACAGTCTGAACGTCTTCATGACTTTAAACAGGGATGGATAGATTCAAACAAGAGGCCTAAGGCCTTGATTACAGTTTTAGTGCCTGAAACTTTGCTTCTAAACACTGTTTTTTTGGGTGTTTACACAGAGGTAATGGAGTAACATACCAAACTGACTGAATAAATTTGACATCCATCTCTATCAAAGTCTCTGTCTACCTCAGTCTTTCTCTCACAGCTTTCTGTCTCATTACAGCTGACTAGTAAAAAAGTCTGTTTTTCTGTAAAAATTAAACCACATCTAAATAAATGTTTTAAATATATTTATATTTTATAAAATAATAATTACATTTAAGAATGAATTAATAATTAAAATTAATAGTTATTAAAAGTAATTTCTATCAGTATTTTGTCCCTTTGGTCTTTTTAATCTAGAAAATCATTATTTTTGTCTGTTTATTTATTACATTGTTTTATTTAAAAAATCCTTTTTAAATCAGTAGTTGCCTATTTTGTGTTTTTAAGACACTATTAAAATTATTTTTATGTCATTTTATTCTGTGAATATCTTGTAGCCATTTCACATGATTAAATATTCCTAAAATAAATTGTATTACGCAATATATTCAGTATATTGCATATTAAGAAAATGGTCTTTTTCTGTACAAACTTTTTGATTCATTTTTTTTTTTCCGTAAAAAGAATCACCTTTTAAAAATTCACCTTTTTATATATATATATATATATATATATATGCAAATTGTGCAGAGCTATGGGTCCCCTTAAAACCACTGCTGTAAACCATGCAGGTTTGTTTGCTTTTTTAAATTGAGCCTATAGGTCACTCTGTGACATTTAGATCCCCTGTAGAGCTGTACAGGGTAATTTGTAGGCCGTTCCCGAAAGGCTAATTTGCCATGGAATCCCTAATGAATTTCCTTTGGGCTTTTGTAATGACTTTTTTAATTAATGACTAAAATAAGGTCTGTAGTAAACATCACCTGCAGATTTATGAATGTTTTGTCCCACAGCATAAATTCTACAACATTGTGCAAATTTTGATGTTGATGCTAAATAAAAGTTACAAAAGTTAAAAAAACCCTTATAATTCATGTTTGAGATATGAGGTATGTGTAATTTATGTTTCAGGATGAAGTGTCCATGATTAAAATGTTACTTTACTCATAAATTGAACATCCCCATTTTTAAGAAACAAAACATCCAGGAATTTCCAGAGGGCTCAGGGCTTGAAAATGCTAGTTGTCTTCCAGTTTTCTGCACTACGAACCTCAACAGCTCCATCCTTTTTTGGTATGCAGATTCACAGGTCGAAGTTCACCAGTGCTTTTCATGCTAAACCAATCAGAGCACCTTTGCAACCCAGCAACACATGATAACCAACCAAGCATCACAGTGATGATCTTTGGTGAATATAATATCTCAAAAAACATGACGTGAAAATGGAACTATTTAGTGTGATATTGTTTATCGTCCTGACATCTACCAAAATATAAACAAAAATAACAATAACAGTGATAATGCACTCTCTCTCTTCTGGATCTCTGCTGAGACTGAAGTGACGCATCTTCCCGGAGCTGAACAGAAGATCAAAGACATAAATTAAGAACCATATCTCTATTCCTCTAAATTTATGGTTTTTGGGAGACAGGTTAAATTTAAGGACAGTATCTTGGCTCAGTTAATTGCGCTGGAGCATTAAAGAAACGCTGGGTTCAAACTAGCTTGAGTCACGTTTGTGTATCCTCTCAGACATCTCAAGGCATTAAGTAACTCTACAAGCCAAATTGGTAAGCATTATTAGGCTTTATGGGAAGCGTTGACAGTTCTTATGAACCAGGCCCTCTCTCTGGCTTCTGATGAAATACAGTGTAAACTGTCGAGCTGATATATAGCCAGTCATAAGTGTATGTGTGTGTGTTTGTGTGTGTCATAAGACTGATTGCAATGACTTGGCCAAAATAGGAAACAAACGGTATTTAACTTAATCAGAGAGTATATCTGCGATCTACTTCATTCAGATCTCAGTTCAGTTCTTTTGATCATAAGGTTTTTTAAGGTCATTTCAAATTTAACTTTAAGAGTTTGTAGGCATTTGTCTCTGTTTTTAGTTAGATATGTTCAGAAAGTGCAATGATTTTTTGGAAACGAGAGAGGGGAAACAGAGACTTGTGTATGCTGAGCCAAATAAAAATGAAAACTCATGGTATTGATATGCAAAAATGGACTTCATATGATATACACATGTCTGGCGTGCATATAATACACAGTTTTCACATGTATATTATACAAAATTTGTTGGCGTGCATATGATACGCAGGTTTCACATACATATACGCATCTATTATTATATTTTTTTGCATATCAATACCACAAGATTTCATATTTATTTGACATACTTTTTATACGCACTTTTTTGAGATCAGGTTAGCATGCTTCACCTACATAAACGTGACAAGGTCATGTATGCAAATTGTAAATTATACACAAAACTGACCTTGATTTTATTTTAAAAATTTTGCATTTTTGTGTGCTGCATATTTATTGTCTTTATCAAGCAGTGACAAAGCTTTCAATAATCATATCTTATGTAAAATAACCTTTAGGCCATGTGTCCACCAAAGCATTTCAGTTAAAGGGTTAATTCAACCCAAAATTTAAATTTAGTCTTATTCTAAACAGAGCTTTAAGCCCAGTTAAAAAAATAAAAAATAAAAACAGAGTTAGCGCTGCTTTTTACCTCGGAGTATGACAGGGTTGGGAGGATTATTTTTAAAATATATTCCGTTACAGTTACAAATTACTTCAATAAAAAAGTATTCAGTAACGTAATCCAAATACCACAATATAAAAGTAATGAATTAACTGCCTTTAAAGTAATAAAATTTAAATTTAAAGTAATAAAAACTACTAAAAACTATTTGAAACTATTACAAATTGTGCCTTTTTCTAGAATAGAATACATCTACATCTAAAATACATATTATAGTTCTTATATATACAATATATGGCTGTGCAGACTACAGCTTAGTAAAGTTTTTTTTTTTTTATCCTTTCTTTAACACCTGCAAGTATTTTTAAAATAAGCTTACACACATCTGCATTTATGCACACTAACAAACACTACATTTTAGCTAACATGATGATTTCCAAGCTAGTCGTGCATGCAGATGTTCAAGCTGGTTACTTAAGCAGTCTTCATGCATAACTATATTTATCATTTTTAACGGTTAACGGTTAGATGCTTAGCAACAGACAGCCAATAGCATCCCTCATAAAACAGGTAAAGTGGCTACCGCAAACATATGAACTGGAGTGAAAAAAATACTAAATTCATTCCTACCTTTATAGTCCCTTCAGAACTTAAAAGTCCAGCGGGCTTTACGAGAAAGCATATAATACTACAGCCGTTAAGGAAACAAGTCGTGACCACACAAATACGCAAATGAGCACATTAACCCTGTGTGTAGGAACAGTGTGAAAAGCTTATGAATACCCAGGATTTAAATGAACTAACTACACTATGAAATAATTATTTAATAAATGTACCCATTTATTGCTGTGATTTTATAAACATTGGTGTAACATATTGCTATGGCTGCGTTTTATAGGCAAAAAGCCACCTGATGCAGTGCATTCCAGTAATTTTCCTCAACTGGAGTTTT
>JAUMHE010000044.1:2960733-2971478 GCA_032359235.1 Enteromius mattozi | reverse complement strand
AAATGTGTTCAAAGCTGGTGCAAAAAAGGTTTAAAGCTGCCATTGGTACGAAAGCACAAAGATATGTCTTATTTACCCCCATTAGTACCTTAAGTGTATTGCTAAGGTCTAAAGTTTAACATTTACACTTCCCTTACTGAAATGTTCACATGTTCAGATGCTCACTGGGAAACAGTATTAATCAGAAGCCCTTCCTTTCACACTGTTTTGCTCTCCGTTCAACCCTGATAAGATGCATGTGTGTTTGTCCATGAGAATGTGTGTGTGTGTGTGTGAGAGAGATATGCATTTGTTGGACGTGACCCAAAACACATGCATCTGTCACCACCTCAATCTCCGGTGGGTTAATGGAGTTGCCCTTTTACGTAATAGCTGACCATGATCTGCACAGCCTTCAGTAATCCTGAAACAAGATTGATCTTATTTTAAATTGAAGCAAATCGAAAGAATTGAAAAGCTGCATCTAAAACAATTAGCTTTTATCATAAATGCATAAAGGGTTTGGAGGTGTTTAGGGTAATTCTGAACAGCTAACAATTAGGAAAGTTAATTTTATTTTAAAAAATCCTTTGGCAGTTAGACAAATAAACTGAATTAAACATTCATTACAAGTCTACGCTCAAAGAATAATAAAGAAGTCTTGTTTCTTTGATGTAATTTAAAGTGAGTTGCAAAAAAAAAAAAATACACAAGTATTAAATGTCGCAATACAATCTTAAGCCTTTATGAATATTAACACTGACATTTTAAAAACTTATGTAATATCAGATTTTGTGTGGTTGTGCCATGAGCTGTCGCATGACAAGTTTCTGTATCTAAATAAGGTCTCTTAGATATATAGCCTTTTATGAAAACAATAATTTCAAAGAATAGAGAGAGCGAGCGAGAGAGAGAAGCATAGCAAGGAACACAAAATTAATGCCCGTGCATTGTATCCTGAAGATGTATTTTGATCAAATCAATCAGTCTGTGCAAAAAACCCAACATTATTTACAGCATTATTACCTGCAATCAGGAGCCTCTGAACAGTCTGGGCTGGTCTGAATTAATCTCTTTTTTTTGTTGGACCGGTTCTTTGTAATGATTTAATAAACCAGTAGAGAACAACAAACTAGTCCAGCCAGGTTTCAGGAGTGGCCATTCAACGGAGACTTCACTGCTGTCAGTCACTGAAGCCTTGCAGATTGCAATATCTGATTCCAAATCATCAGTTGTCATTCTGCTGGATCTGTCTGCTGCTTTTGACACTGTTAATCATCCTGTCCACCCTCTTATCTCTGGGCATCACTGGTATTCCACTTCTCTGGTTTGAATCTTATCTCACTGGTAGGTCTTTCAGTGTGGCCTGGGGAGGAGAGGTATACAAAACACATCCACTGGTCACTGGGGTTCCTCAGGGATCAGTTCTTGGACCCCTCCTCTTCTCTACATACACTACATCGTTCAGTCCCATCATACAGGCACATGGCTTCTCCTACCACTGCTACCCTTATCCAACAGTAGCTGCACAGATTTCAGGCTACATCTCGGCATGGATGAAAGATCATCACCTGCAGCTCAACCTGGCAAAGACTGAGCTTCTTGTCTTCTTTGGCGCATTTCTACTGTGCGACTTCACCATCCAACTAGGTTCATCAACAATTACTCCATCAAGTTCAGTCAGAAAACCTTTGTTGACCAGCTGACCTTTAAGACCACATTTGTCTTGTCCAGGCCTTTGTCATTTCTAGGCTGGACTACTGCAATGCTCTTCTGGCTGGACTTCCAGCAAGCACAGTCAAACTTCTACAAATGATTCAAAATGCAGCAGGCCGACTGGTCTTCAACGAGCCCGTGTTACATCTCTCGGTTATGGTTCGCATTAAGTCGAAGATGTTGATGCTTGTATATAGAACAGCCACAGGCTAAGTACCCGCCTACTTCCACTCATTATTACTAATCTACATCCCCTCCAGAAGTCTGAGATCCCCTGGTAAGCAATGCCTCATGGTACTATCACAAAGAGGCACAAAATCACTCTCCAGAATATTTTCCCATCTTCCCACCCCTGTCTGGAATGCTGATTTCCTGACAATCTTCAAGCGACATCTAAAAACTTATCTCTTCCAATTTTCAACACTATTTGATTTTAAAAAAATTTAAATAAATAACTTTATCTTTTTCTTTATTTATTCCTTCCCTTTATAGCTTGTACTTATCTGGAACAATGCCTAAAACTTGGTATTACGGGCAAGTTACTGCACTGGAATAAATGGGAATAAATGTTAGAATACATTTGTTTTTAAAGTATAACCACAAAACAAAACTTAGTTTGCATAGAATTACATGCAGTTTTCAGCTCCTGTAAAGCCAGTAAACTTAAAATTGAATTAATTGTGTGTGTGGTTGTTCACTTCTCACTGCTGTGTGTGTGCACGTTGGATGGGTTAAATGCAGAGCACAAATTCCAAGTATGGGTCACCATACCTGGCCACAAGTCACTTCACTTTACTTCACTATAAAAGTCTACTTCACTATATTATGTGCTACTTGGAGAGTCACATTTTCCTTCCTTTGTTGTTTGTTACTTTGGTTTTGATTATTGTTTAGTTTAGTTCTGTTTAGTTGACCCTTTTTTTATGGGCCCAGATTGTCTTTACTCAGTTGATAATTAATTTGTAACTCTGTTTGATTTCAATAAATCATTTCTGTTGCTGGAAATCCTGCATTCCTGGTTTGACTGCTCGGTCCCTCACAAGTGGTCTGGCTGAAGATTGTCTGCGTGTATGTCTTACACAGCACTTCTGTAAGAAATCATCTTGAAATATTCGAATTTAGTTTCCAAACAAAATTCTGACTCCATGAATAATTTAGTCTGACTCTAATTGTAGATGATTCATTAATTCTTAGTTTGTGTCCTTTAATTTGCTGATCACGGCTATTTGCTATGTAATAATTCAGATATTTGAATATTCTGGAAATCCCATAGGCCTAGTCTCTTTTTTCCGTTCCTTTTCTGGCAGAGATTTGTCACGCTGCTGGCATCCCATGTAGACCATAGACAAGTCTTTCAGTGATTATTGTGAATGACGTCAAATAAGACCACTGCAATATGGCAAACGGCTTACGTATCGCGGCCCATAGAAGCAGTTGTTAATGAGCCATCTATGGCGTAGACGGCATAACATCGGTTCTGCTTTGTTTCACAGAGATAATCGTTGCCTGGGTTGCAAAGGCTATGTATGTGTGGGGTGGAGCTATAAAAATAGGGGCGAGACCCTTTTGGGGTTGGGGCGTGTTTGTTTTGGTGATTTCAAATATCAACATTGGCTTCCAGAAATCGCTTACCCTGCCTATAACCTACAAGAAAAATTATTTCTAGAAAGTCCAGAATAAGTCAAAATGAACATTTATTTTTGCCAAGGATATCAAACAATAATAAAAGGCCACTATAGAACAAATTCAATTCAATAAAAAGAGAGTCTTTTACAGATAAACATTACATTTTGGTAACTGATCAGCGTGAAATTCAAACCCGAAAAATTAAAATAAAATCAGTCAGCATACCTGGGAAATAGAGTGACACACGATAATCGTGCAGGACGTTCTGTTTACAGATGCTTCCTGGAATGTTTGGCCAATCCTCTTTAAATACTCAAATCAGAACATACAATCTTAAATTTAACCTAAGAAAAGCTTCAAAAGACCTTTTGTTGGGACATGAGATGACCTGAAGGCTGGGGTGACAAAGCAACATGTGGTGAAGACCTTATCAGGGACACCACCCACATCAGAAGAATAGATTTTTTCTCAAGTTTGAGATCTTATTATTGGTCTGTTCTACTGATATAGGACTGAGATCATATTTCCAATCGCACCAAGACTGAAAATTTGATACCAAACATGAGGAGTGTATGTTCATGAATTCAGTGGATATTATAAGTATTTTATGTAAGTGTGGTAGCATCTCTCTGTGGTGATCTGCCTCATGTGCCTAGAGGGGAGAGATCTCCTCGCCTTGATTAGAAAGTTTATTGTTTGGTGACCTGGCATTTGCATTGTGAGAGTTCCTGAGTGCTTTTTCTTACTGACATTTGGATTACGAGAGTTCCTGGGTGTTTTTCTTCACAAGGAGATCAAAGTCACCTTACACACCTAAGAATTTTGGTTGAAAATGTTAATCAAAAAAATGTGTAGCTTTGTAAAGAGTCTCATAGAGTATGCACACTGAAACCTAAAAGATCTTGATTAATGTATGAAAGAAACTGATAATGTATTTGTACTGTAAACGTTTCACTGCATTTGCATACTTCTTGCATAATTCTATTGTATTGATCCATGCTTCAACTCTTACTCATTTTTACACGTCCCCGAAGGGTTTGGGGGAAGACAGACTTGAGCCATGGAGAACAAAAAGCAGCTGCCAAGTATTTTTCCATGGAAATTTGCTGTTTTTTGCTTGAGTGAAAGATTTGTTTAGCAATTATATTATATCGTAGGTCACAGTGATGCCAAATCATTAGTTCAGTTAGGGAGATAAGTATCATTATTCTGCCTTTAATAGGTAGTTCATCATTTGAGAAGGTTTATGTTCATATCAAGGATCAAGAAAGAGTGCACTGAGCCAAAAATAAAGTCAGAAAGAGTCAATAATCGTTTTAGTCTCACAGTGGGAGGTTATTACGGGTAAGAATAGAGGATATTTTGAGTCTTGATTAGCCTATTAAGAACAAGGGAATCCATTGAGACTGCAGATGAGGTTTCTGGTATTAGCTAATGATGAAACATCTGTCAAACACAATATGAGACTGTTTATTTATCTGTCAGTCGGAAAACATTTCTTCTGCGTGAGAAGAGACCTGTTTGAATGTGTGCGAGTGAATCAGTGTGTGTGTGTGTGTAAGAGAAACTAGAAACAATTAGTTTAGTTCTTCACGCTTTAATATATTAAACACTCAAACATTTCTTCGAGGCCTAAGGGTCTGGATGCCTTTTTGGCAAGCTGATCTGGCACAAAATGTGCTGTGATCTTTTTCCTCACCACTATGACTATCACTATGATTCTTTTAATAGTGTTTATGTATTATTATAGTATTTGTTTATATTTTGAATTAGCCCTTATTTTTATATTCTAATTAAAATTTTAGTTATGTTGTCATTTTTTATTAGTTTTAGTAATTTTTTAACCATTTACCTTCTTTATTTTTTAGTTGTAGTCATTTAAATACTTGAAATTAAACTTATTGTATTTAATTTAGTTGTTAATTTTTTTTATGTATTTTTTATTTAATGTAATATTTTGTACATTTATTTAAAAAATATACTTTTTTGTGCATTGCATTTATTACGAGGGATACAAAACATATATATATATATATATATATATATATATATAAATATTTGATATAATTTTCAGTTATTTTCAATTCAGAAATAATTCAGTTTCTCATTCATCGCTCCCAATCTAAATCCTAATCTAAAATGTTTTGACAGCATTATTTATCATTTCTATGTTATTGATTGATTTACCTTGTTTCTATTTCTACTTTCTTGTTTTTTTTTTATTAATACGTAGGCTATAGTTTAGTTAACAGTAACACATGAGGGGCAAACCACTGGAATAAAAGCTAGAATACGACCACAAGACTTCAAACTGTTTACTAAACTAGTGTGTGTAGAATTACATGCAATTTTCAACTCTTGTAAAGCCAATAAACCTCATGTGATCTGCTCAACAATAACAAAAGAGACTGATTACTTACTGTAAAGGAAAATCCAGCCACAAAAGTATTATTATTATGGCAGAAGATCTGAAACAGTTGTTCCAAAAGAACAATATATATATATATATATATATTTGTGCAAAGTTGCTTGAAAGCACATACTTATACCCCACAGACTTCCATTTTAAATGTAATTGTTTTTTAAAAGAGGGACATTCCTTCAAGATTGATACCACACTCAAATCCGCACATTAACAATTCAGCCAGTTTGTGACTGGTCTAAGAGGCCAATGAAACATTTAACAGGACATTAAAGCGAGAGTTATGGTGACTAAACCAGAAGCCCACGCTGGAAGCTTCAGGAGGCCGTAGCTCCTCTCAGACATCGCTTTATTAATCCGCATAGTCATAAATCTGCGGTTATTTCTGGTAGCTGTCATCAGAGGCACTTGGAGCTGGTGCTGGCATGACTTTATTTCAAGGATGGGCCGTTTATCACAGTGTGGCAGAGCTGATTAACCTGCGAGTTGGAGGAGTTTATCATTCAGGGTGCTAAAGGGGATTTGTGAGCTGTGTGTTCACAGATATTGATGCCGTCTCTGTTTGTGATTGTCTTTTTGCTGATACTCAAGGGCGTCTAGCACATAATGCATGCCAGTCACACATCACAAACTGAAGTGTCTGAATGTGGCTTGGCAGATGAGTTTGCAGTGCCTTTGGGTGAATGATTTCTACATTTCCACAAACAGAACAAAGAGAGAGTGGTTTTGTTTCACAAGTGCAGTGCTTCCTTAAGTACGCTTCGCTTGTTTGATAGTGGCCTGAAAAATAAACTAGACGCTGTGTTTTTCGATCTTAAATGAAGTGTCTTGATCGTATTTAGAATATAGTCTTCTATAAGACAC
This sequence comes from Enteromius mattozi, assembly GCA_032359235.1. Classification (NCBI taxonomy): domain Eukaryota; kingdom Metazoa; phylum Chordata; class Actinopteri; order Cypriniformes; family Cyprinidae; genus Enteromius; species Enteromius mattozi. The sequence goes on along the minus strand of JAUMHE010000044.1, from coordinate 2,964,871 downwards.
TGCAGATAGCATAGAGAACTATCTTGATGTCAATACATTTGATAAAGTTATTTATTTTTGTATTAAATATTATAGCAGTAATTTTTGAAAAAGTATTTGGAGCATACCAAATGCTATGATTTGCATTATATTTTATATAAATACTCTTGAATGTATTGTGTGCATATATATATTTTATAAATATTATAGATTATAATTATTAGTTATTTAATTTGTATAATAAAAATATAGTAAAATAACACTCATGTATATTTGCATATATATTTAGATTTAAATATAGCAATTGTTTGTCAATAAATTAGTAATTTGGTTGTAACAAATGCTATGATTTATAATAATTTTAGATTAGTGACGATATTGTTTACATAATATATGAGTGTATACTGTAATATTTATTATGTATATATAAATACAATCACATGTATGTATATATTTAAGAAAATAAGTTATTTTATATATTAAATATATTGTTATTTAAATATAATATAATAATATAAATATATGTTTTGTGTCACCATACTTACTCGTGTAACTAGTCATGTAAACGTCTTTAAATAGAGAAAACTTACGTATTTATATGCATAACATTGTCAGCTCTGTCATGTTTTCCTTTTTACGTCACTGACTGCTGCTTTTTTGCTGTTTTTTTCTGCTGTTTTGGTGCCAAACATGCAATTTCCACTTCATTTTATTGATTACACAAAGCAAAATACCGTTCTTTATAAGGAAATTACTCTTAATCGCGCCCCCATTGTACCCATCAGCCAGGCTCAGAAAGCTCAGTTGCTTCCACTGAACAATCATTCAACATTAGCAAAGATATGTCATTTATCATACTAATCGTGACCCAAACTGAACCGCACAGTAGCATATTCTGACTATGTTGTCCAAATATGAGTATAGCAGCATGAACTAGCCTGCATAAAAATGCATTCAGTCTGTGTTTTTTATTCCAGTCAGTTGTGCTGTTTATTTCCCGGACAGGTCCAGCCAGTGTCACTTCACATACAACCATTGTTTGACACTAAACAGTCCCAATTCTCAAATGTTTACCTTGCTTCCACAAAGCGAAAACTTTCCCTTGTGAAATACTAGCATGAGTAATATTTGGGATGGGGTGAGATCATTTTCTGCATTTGTAATAGTTTTATGAAGCCGTTTCCGACTCATTACGTTGTAGTTGTTTTTGTGTGTGAATCTCTAATCATGCATCAGGTTTAAAGGGATCGTATTTGTATTCTAAACCCTGTAGTTGTATTTACTTGCTCATTGTCCCACCGAGGTTATATTTTCAGACAAACATCTCAGGGGAGGAAATATTGATTGCCAAGATGCTGCACATCAAATCTTCAAACTTCAAGCTCTTTTTATTCTCTGGGCAGATTGCTTTAGGCCAGGCTTCCATCTGCTTTTCTCATGCCTATACATCTGAAGACCTTTTTAAGTAGGTTACAGAAATTGCTGGAGGTTTTTCTGTCACTTTCAGTTGTATCAGTTCAGTTAATCATTTGCTTTTTAGTTAATTTGAGTTTGGAATAAGCAGGATTGCTGAAAAAAAATAAACATTTAATGTTTTTAGTCTAATTAGAGGGAGAAATGGAAAAACATACTGATAAAGCTAATAATAATCCTTATCAAATATTTAACATTTCAAACTTTAATTTATCCACACCGTTACATGCAATTTTACAGTGCAGTGTAAAAAAAGTAACTTATTTTCTTGTTTTATTATTTATTTAATTGTATGTTTTATCTCAGTATTTTTTTTTTTTTTGCCTAAACAGAGCACCAGTGACAGTAACAGGGTGAGCCTGAACAGGGTGGACGTTCAGCAAATTACTAGCTAAAAAACATTTTAGCTGAAGATTAACATGAACACAAAACATGTTACATATCTAAAATATATTTTTAAAAAGAAAAAATATATATATTTATATATAACATGGTGGACACGTTGTGTTTTACAAAGTACTATGTTATTGGCCTGCGGCCCAATGTGCACACATTCTACATTCTATGTGATATTATTTTTCTATGTTATTATATATTATGATATCATTTACTATTTAGGGCAGACAGGGTGGATAGTATCCACATCGGTGTTGCTTTCCCTTCAAATGATGTCTCTTATGTGATTTAGGGCATATGTTTAAGATTTCAAAGGGCAAGTAGCATCAGTTTAACAGGGGGGACTGAAATCTGAGAGACCAATTTAGAAACTAATTTATTGCTTTTCCACATTTAAAAAAATTCTCAATAACTTGTACTTTATGTCAGCGAGAACAAGTAAATATAGCTATATAATGATACTCCAAATTGCTAATTTTGAAATGTGTATCCTTTATTTCTAGGTGAAGTTTGAAAGCATGATTGGTATTTTTTTTTTCGTTTTTTTTAAAATGTTTAAATATGCTAAATAAATATGCAGGATTGTGGACAGAGAAAATCCACCAAACTCTTAAAAACTAATGATATAGTAATATAGTGGTATTAATATATCGTTGTGTTACCAATATTTTATGATAGCTTTCATATCTTTTTATTGAAAATCAAGCTCTGAAATGTTTTGTCAGCATCACTGTCAGAAATATGTCAATGATTAATATACTTTCACACTTAAAACATTGCTTCTGAATACTTTTACAAATTTTATCAGATACAAAGTTGCATAGTTGTCAGATTATCACAGAAACGTGGGCACTCTGGTTGTCTTTAGAAAATCTGAATTTAAAATGCAATTTCTCTGTTTTCCGAAGTGTGCTTCCCTTTTATATTCGATTATTTCCTTTCACAAGACAAATGGATGAGTGAAATTTCCCCCATGGTCATATTTTGTGGGCTTAAAAGCCGATGACATCGTGATAGCTGGTCATTTATCTTCGCCAGACTCTCCTCTCACAAGAGACCAATGAAATCATTAGTCACTGCAGTACTTAGTCCATTTACAGCTTTTAGTGAAAAACGAAACAAACCTGAAGATGTGGCATATTGGTTAATGCCTGGGGCTGGAAGTCAGAAGAATGCCGGGTTCAGTCTCCACAGGGACCGAGCTGTCAGCCATCACCGTTGTGAAAAACACCTCACCTTGTGTTGCTCCGGAGAGATTCCCTCCTGGAATAAATGCTGTGACACTTGCTTTGGGTTAAAGTGTCTGCTAAATGACCTTGCATTTGTGAAACGTGTAATTGACTGTGCATGATTCTAGCTTTAGGTTGCAAAGCATTTGATTCCAGCACATTTCTCCTGTTCATCCACTTTCATTTCCTCTCCGGATCCACTTTGGATAAAGCCGAGTCTCGGATAGATCTCACAGACTTAATGACCAGAGGAAAGTGCTTGAGTGATGGCCTGCAATTTTGTGGTACTGTATGAAGATGTGGTGCAGTCAATCAGCACAACCAAAGCCTCCGCAAATGCCTGATGTCACCAAACTGTAGGAAGATGTTTAGAATGAAAAGACAAAGTAAAAAGTTGCTCTTCAATATGAGTTCTCAGTAACTTTGTATCAGATTTTCCCCCCGAAATTCCATTAGGAAATGGAACCGAATGAGTCAGTTGTTGATATTGCTATAATGTGAGATCTCTTTGAAAACTGTGGAATCATTTCTCATTTCTCAAGAAAAACATCTGAGAAGCAGGAGATGTGGCCAAGATTTGTTTTAGGCATTTGCCAGATTTAAAAACAACAACAACAACAACAACAACAAAAAAACACTTTTTGTCTAAAGCAACTTACGTTACATTGAAGAGAAACAGCTGAGCATATACTGTCAAATATCTAGAAAGTAATGCTCAATGTAATGTTTAAATATGAAAGAGTTTCCTTATTTTTACTTTTAACTGTATTTTGAATTTTACATGTTATTGCTTTGTGTTTTATGCAATGTTGGGGAAAGTTACATTTAATGCATTACAGTATAACAATATTCAGTTACAATATTACAATATTCAAACATATTCAGTTACCTTTTATGGACAGTAATGTGTTTTTTACATTACTTTAGCATAACTTTATACTTTCTGCTTCTGGGCTGGCCTTGCTTGTGTTTTTTATGTGAAAATTTCTGTTTTTAGCTATCAGTCAATGGGAAAACTGATAACTGGTGTTACTTATTTTAAAAAAAAAGGTGTATATATA
>JAUMHE010000044.1:2933913-2947461 GCA_032359235.1 Enteromius mattozi | reverse complement strand
GTTCATGTTAGCTCACAGTGCATTAACTAGTGTTAACAAACACAACTTTCAAACAAGACTTTCTCTAATTTTACATTTTCAGGAGTCTTTGAATACAAAGTGTTTATTTGGAATAAAAATGTATTGTAACATCGTTAATGTAGTTACCACTGTTCAATGCATTATTGTTTAATAGAGGTATTAGTTAAACAAAAAATCTTACTGAACCCAGGCTTTTGGATGGTAGTTTATGTGCATAACCTTTTGGTTTAATTTGTCATGTATGTTAATGTTTTTCTCTCTTTGTTTACACGAAGCCGCCTCCTATTCGCCACCGCTCCATGCGCATCTTTGTGAACGATGACCGCCATGTGATGGCAAAACACTCTGCCATCTATCCCACCCAGGAGGAGCTGGAGGGGGTGCAGAACATGGTGTCTCACACCGAACGCGCCCTCAAGGCTGTCTCAGATTGGCTGGACGATCAGGAGAAAGGAGATGCCAAAGTGAATTCCTTGGAGTCCGATGGAGATGGCGAGAAAGAGACGTGAGAATTTTTTGTGTCTTTTCTGTTCACCGTGTAGTTTTAAGATTGACTGCATGATTAGTTTTTGGAGTGAGTTAGCATCTGTCAAGTATCTGTCCCTCTTATTTTGTCCTCCAGGGAACCAAAGTCATTGGATCAGCCCACACGATCCCTGCGTGGAGTCATGCGTGTGGGGCTGGTCGCTAAAGGTCTCCTGCTGAAGGGAGATCTTGACCTGGAGCTCGTGCTGCTGTGCAAAGACAAACCCACCATCACACTGTTAAAGAAAGTTTCTGAGAACCTCGCTGTGCAGCTTAAGGTATGTCTGCATCATTTTAAACATTGTAAAAGAGTCAGAGTAAAAAAAAAAATGCATGAGCCTTTATGATCTTTCCAACAGCTCGTCACAGAAGAAAAATACGATGTTAAAGCATGCATCCGCGACGCCACCATTGTCATCAAGAACTCTAAAGAGCCACCTCTGACCCTCACCATTAACCTGACATCACCTCTCGTGAGGGAGGAGGCTGAGAAGCAGGCCGCTGGAGGTAGGTTTGAAATCACGTGCCTTATGGTTCCTCTAACCACCCCACAACCCCAGAGACAGCAAATGCAGATGGGATGGACTCAGGCAGGGATATTGTTTATTGGGCCTTCAATGGAGCTTGGGGATATTGTGTACAGACTAGTCATGTGACACAGATTGTTATGTTTACTGCCACCTGAAGTCTCACAGTTCCATGCAGCGTGATGTTAGAGTGTTGATGGCCCAATATACAGTAACATAAGTGATGGGTAAAGCTTTAAATAAGACCCAGTACCATTTTGAAGTATTTTAAAAGGAGAGTTTACTGAAGGCTTACTGAGAATTAAGAAACAAAATCACAAACCTTGTTGTTTGCATGTGTTGGTATAATGGAAAAGAAAGGGAACGGTTTGCATTGCAGCAAAAATGAGAAGCAGAAGTATTGTCGAGTTCTGGTTTGTTCGCTGGGACTTGTTGACAGAGCCTTTCTCAAAGAGGCTGGACGGAGGGCAGGAGGGTTATAGATAATGCTAGACATTAGGATACTGCTTAAATAATAGATGAGACCAAGAGTGATAATATATGGTCCCAGTAAATCAATGGATCTCTAGTTTAGAGAATTGTGGGAAACGTATTTTAGTTTAGTGAACTACTTTTTCAAGGCTAGAGTGTTGTATAAGGAAAACACCAAGATTAAAACTTGTTTCAGTAAGATAATACAATTGACCTTTGGCTAAACCACATTTTTGCAATCTTGGCTTTTGCCATTCTCCTTTTTATCAGGCAAGGTTCTGGTCTATGGATGTTTTTAAACCGAATATGGTAAAATGTTGCTACTAAATCTAACATTTTAAGGATTACTGTGTATTACGTGTATGGCATGGTCTATGAGATTGCCGTCATACAGTTGTTTTTAAATAAATCTGCACCCTTCGCAGTTTTTAGCCATTTTACTTCTACTGAAGAAAATGGCAGATAATGATACATTGCATTGTCACAATTTTAATCCATGATATAAAAATATGCAATCAAGTTTTACCACTATTTAAAAAAATAACACTTGACACAAATGATTCCTGCAAAACTTGTATAAGCAATGGAACGGTAACCAAAGGGTGGCGGGGCTTAGCGAAAGGTCAATCGAGAGCTAACTTGAGGCCCGAACTTGAAGCCTAGCCCTATCTGTGACCCCTCGGTTAGTGACGCCTGCCTTAGACCATCATGAGCCATCAGTTTTGCTGCAGTGTGGACTCGTTTTGATCATACCTCTTGTGTATCTGACTACTGCTGCCTGTGGTTCAAAATCTGATTCTCTCTGTCAAGCCTTCTAGTTTGTCAATTTTAGGGACGCTGGACCTTTGACCAACTGGACGCTCTCTGTCTCGGAAGGGGCAAGGCAGTGCACCCAGAAAAAAAAAAAAAAAAACAAGGGGGCGAGGGGGAGGGGTTCCCCCATGTCACATGAATGCACAAATGCACTCAGATCTCACAGATACACAAGCCATAGAAGAACATTCACTCACTGTACACCTTCATGCCACAAAAGGGCTCTGTTCCAAATCATAGTGAGCTGCCTACCTAGATGCTATCTTGAGGAATCATAGGTGAAGACAGTGACAGAAAATTGATGAAATCGTCACATGTCTTTCACAGTTAGTCCAGAATTCATAGTGCATAAATTACACTTATGCTTTTTGGCAGATGCTTCTATCCGAAGCGTTATTAAAACCCTTTCACAGAATTTTTCAACAGTCAACGCTTAATCCATTTTAGAGTTTGTTACACAAAAAAACACATGTGAGTCTGGACCACAAAATCTTGTATAAATCTCAATTTTAAAAAATGTACCCTTATGACTGGTTTTGTGGTCAGGGTCACAAATAGGCTTTTAAATCACTCTTTTTATAATACTGCCTTAAAAATTGCCAAGGAATCTGGTATGGCATTGAAACAATGCATTAGGATGGTTTCGTGCCTATAATTAGTCTAAAATGGTGTAGTTTCATGTAAAGTTACAAAAGTCTTATCAGTTAATTCAAAAGTATTGTTATAAATGGTTCTGTCTTTTTAAAAATAGACACTTTTACTCTGTTTCCATGTGTAATAGTTTTTTACATGCACAAATTGGAATAACTCTTGAATGTTTATGTACATGTTTTTTAGTTTAAATTTAACATTTCAAATTAATTAAAATGATTAATCCCCCCCCCAAAAAAAAAATGATTCAACGCCGTTTTAACTATGCTTTTATAAAGTCCAGTATATATATGATTGTTAATAGTATTATGTAGGAAACTACTATATTTATGTTTTTCATTGTCATAGTGTAGCCTCACTTGGGTTTGGGACAGAGCCGGTCACATTCTGTCCTGCTGTTGTGTACTAGCACAGGAAGGGTTGCTCTGGTTTGGGGGGGTTCCCCCTCCTCTCCCCTCCACTGCCTTTGGTAGGGGTTATCTGCCTCCTCCCCCCCCTGGCCGTGAGACAGAAAAACCCCTTGGTCAAACTGTACCTTGTCTTCTTATTCCACCTGCCAATAGAAACGCTATCAGTCAACGATCCCCCGGATGTACTGGACAGGCAGAAATGCCTGACTGCCTTGGCGTCCCTCCGCCACGCCAAGTGGTTCCAGGTTTGCATCTTGTCTTTATTTGTCTTCTAGTAGTTGAGTTTGTTTTTATTTTGTTTCTGTGTTAACCTTATTTCATGCTGTATTATGTTTTCAGTTGTTTGTGTGGATGTGTTTTTCTGTGTAGACTTTTTTTTATTTGTGGCAGTGTATTTGCCTCCGGTAGAATGTCATATTCTTGCTGGATGGTTTTTGAATTGCGTTGCCAAGAACATCTTTGTCAATGCTGTCTGACCTCTGCCTGGCATTTTCGCACTGATAAACAGTTTATTACCTTTTTGAGACATCATTGCAAGTGTCAACTGCTGTTTTTACAGTCCAGTTTAACATTTGAACGCCTTAATTTAAAATGTAAATATTTCAGTGCAAATGGGGTGTGCAGTATTTCTCCAGCCTGCCATACCATTTGTTGCTTCGCTGGAGAATATTTTTTCCCCAGTATCATCCGAATTGTCCTTTATAAGAATGCTCTGGGTTCAGTGCAATTTAATTTTAGTCATCAGTTTGTTTGTTTTTTTTTTTTTTAATTTGCATTAATTTATCTTTCATTTATTTACATTTATTGTAGAAAGTTATTATATACTCTTACTCCACAAAGTGATCAGAAGTAACTGTAAATACTCTTTCAGTGTTACAAAAGAAATCTATTTAAAATACATTGTTCAATTTGAAGTGTTTATTAAATAATCCTGATTTTTTTTTTTTTCAATTATAAGGTCATAAAGAAGTGTATAGAAATACAAAAAGTACTATAAAATAAACATTTTTTTACAGTTTTAATTGCATTTGATAAAAAAAACAATGCATCTTTGTGGTTTTTTATTGCATTAACATTATGCCACAAATGCCTTTAAAACTTGCTACAAACCCAGAACATTATTATAAGTATTTGATATTTAATGGAGGTCCCGTTAGCTCTGTTAGCTTTCATTTACCAGAAAGGATAATTGCACCTTTCCCACCATCTTGGTGTATTCATTATTTCATTGATGTCACGCAGTGCTTTAAAAAGCAGCTGCATTTCTTAGATTTGATCCATATCTAGTATCTTCTAGTACGTTCTCGCTTGTATCGACTCAGTTCTAATGTCTATTCACAAGGCCAGCCACAAACACAAGCCCTGTTGTGTTCCTCATCTCTTGAGCTTGACCTTTTTAATCTGCTCTTTTACTGTCATATATGTAGCTTCTCAACTGAAAAATGGCATCTTTTTTTTTTTGTAACTCTTAACCATTTGCCGCCCTTTCTACATTGCCAATGCTTATCGACACATTATTCAGTATCGGCAAATCTCACCCCTTTTCTTTGTTTGTTTTACTGCTTTGCTGTTGTGCCACATTATGATTGCATGAGATAAACTGCTGGATTGTATCCCTCCTGCTTTTGTCTCTAGGCAAGGGCTAATGGACTACGCTCCTGTGTGATTGTCATCCGTATCCTGAGGGACCTCTGTGCACGTGTTCCCACCTGGGCCCCTCTGCGAGGATGGGTGAGTACTAAACAACCCGTGAATATAGGGGTGGCTGATATTTAAATTGCAGAAAAAGCTGGTGTAAAATTATTTACATTGTGGCATTAAAGTGCTGCATTAATAGAGAATGACCATACATTTAATCACAAAAATTAAGAGCTGGCCCTTCAATAAGCTGTAGCGCTATATACACATAAATATAAATATATATTATAGCATGTCTTGTAATTTTTAGTTTTAACTTTTTTCGTATTTGCATCAAAATGTAGACTCTGTAAGTAAATTGTATTAAATTTCCAATTTACACATTTTTGCCAATTTAATGTTGATTGTGATGATTTTAATAAAATAGCACATTAAAATTAACATACGCACATTTTCTTCACTATCTGTGAACGATTGCAAATCTAATCATTATTTTGCTCAAGTTTAATAAACAAGAAGTTAATATTGTGTTTTAGACAAAATATTGTCACTTTAGTTTCAGCTCAATTTTGTCAATGAACGTAGTTCAAAAAAAGCCACAGAGGAGCTGTTGTGCGATTTGATTAATTGGTGCTTGATGCAGTTAATTAGATACATTTATTCTTTACCAGCCCACTATATAGTCTTTAAAAAATGTTGATTTTTAATTTTGATTAATTTTTTACAATTAACTTGGATATTCAAAGAAAAAGCTTTTTTAGTAATTTTACAATGTATTTTTCTTTTCAAGTGTTGATTCCTCATGGCAATTTAAGAATTAATAAATTTTTCTGTAAGCATTATTTTTTTTTGTTTGTTTCTATTGGTAATTCATTTTAGATAAGATGTAGATGTTCTCATCTGTGTGATGTAGCTGTTGTTTCTTGAAGCCCTTAGAGCTGCTGTGCGAGAAGGCGATTGGCACTGGGAATCGGCCGATGGGAGCAGGAGAAGCTCTCCGTAGAGTTCTCGAGTGTCTCGCGTCTGGAATCCTAATGGCTGGTAAGTCAGCTCCACACTTCATATCTAAACCAGATTACACAATGTCTGCCTGTCAGTATATCAAAATACAGTATGAAAGACATCTTTGAGTGCCCTGTGTTCATATTATTGCTTATTATATAGTTTTATTGACCAGTCAGCATTATGTCTTAGACGAGAAGTCTAAAATACTAAGATGCTTTTAAAATGTCTCAATATTAATGTGAATTTCGTTTTAGATGGTTCAGGCATTTGTGACCCTTGTGAAAAGGAGCCAACAGATGCAATCAGTCACATGGATCGCCAGCAGCGGGAGGACATCACCCAGAGTGCTCAGGTTTGTCCAGTTTACTGTTGGGTTTTTTTGTTTTTTAATTATGGTTTTGGAGCTGGAGATCTCATTTGAGCATTATGGATGATTAAAAAAAAAAAAAATTTTTTTTTGGACAGCACGCCTTAAGGCTTTCAGCTTTTGGACAGCTGCACAAAGTACTCGGCATGGACCCACTTCCTTCAAAAATGCCCAGAAAACCAAGAAGTGACACGCCTATTGACTACACAGGTAAAAGTGAGTGAAAGTGGACGTTTTTCTATCTCATGGATGTTTTGTGTATCTAATCCATCTATTTTGATGTGAGAAACTTGACATCTTTCATCCCCCTAGTTCAAATTCCCCCCAGCACAACCTACGTGCCCCCAATGAAACGCCCCATAGAGGAGGAGGAGGCTACTGATGAGAAAAATCCAAACAAGAAGAAGAAAAAATTGCAAAAGAAATGTAAATGCTGTTCTCATGTCTATAATCTGCTTATAGTGGAGTTATGCAGAGCTTTGCACTTAAAACATTCCTTGTTTTCTGGCTTTCAGCTCCAGAGGAGAAAGCAGAGCCGCCGCAGGCCATGAATGCACTGATGCGTCTGAATCAGCTCAAGCCGGGTCTGCAGTACAAACTCATTTCTCAGACCGGACCCGTCCATGTGCCCGTGTTTACTATGGCTGTAGAAGTGGACGGAAAGAACTTTGAAGCTTCCGGTCCCTCCAAACGTACTGCAAAGCTCCACGTAGCTGTTAAAGTAAGATACCGGGTTGCAGAAGTTCAGTTATTTGTCTTGCTGGATCTATCTGAAACAGTAGAAGGTAAATTTTTAAATTCCTTCTCCAGGTCTTGCAGGATATGGGCCTGCCAACGGGATTGGAGCAGAAGTTAACTGAACTGGTGAAACAGGAGGAGCCGGTGACCGCGCAGGAGACTTTGCCCGCTGTGACCCAAATGGAGCCCGAGCCAGCACCAACATCAGACAGCCCCACTGACGAGGTACGGAGATTTTATTTACAAAATAATTGTAGTGTCCAAATAATTGCTCATGAAGACCAAAGTGTAATATCACAGGTTGTACTACGTTTTAATTAGCAACTTGTGGGCATTTTATAGATGCAGATGATTTGAGGAAAAAAAAAAATTAAATTCTTAAGATGATTTGTGAATTAGTAATGTATCTTACTCAGACTTATAAGAGCTTGTTCCTCCTTTTTCGCTTCCTCAGAGCGCTCGACAGCAGGGACCCATCCTGACCAAACATGGAAAAAACCCAGTCATGGAGCTGAACGAAAAACGCAGAGGACTAAAGTATGAGCTCATCTCTGAGACCGGCGGGAGCCACGACAAGCGCTTTGTCATGGAGGTGAGGACACAAAATCACATTCTAGTTCTTTGTATTAGGCGTTTGTAAGGTCGTATTCTCTATAAATTCATAGTGGTGTATTTTAGACAGATCAAATTCATAAAGCTGCTGTTTTTCTGTTTTTGCTCTAGGTGGAGATTGACGGACAGAAGTTTCAGGGAACCGGATCCAATAAAAAGGTGGCAAAGGCCTACGCAGCACTTGCAGCCCTAGAGAAGCTCTTCCCAGAAGGCTCCAACTCAGAGGCAAACAAGAAGAAGAAAATGCCTCCAATGGTACGCCTGACTGTTGCTGTTTTCACTGTTGTTATAATTTTCATTCATATATTCTGTGTATAATTGCCTGATTTGCTAATTTCAGCACCCTGCTGGTTTTGGGATGGTGAGCGGGCCACCTGTTGACATGACGCTCAATCCCAGGGGCAGAGGAAGAGGACGTGGCAGGGGCCGAGGCCGGGGATTTAACAATGGTGGAGGATTCAATCAAGGTACCGTTACAGTGCTGTCTGAAAAGCATCAGTTTGCTTTAGGCTTTTCGACCAATCTTGACACTCATAAAATTATTTGATTAAAAACAAACTATACTTACCTTTTCACAAAATATGGATAAAGAGCTGACAGCAAATAGCAAAATAAGTGCTTGATATTTGAGGTTTAAAAAAGCGGTTTATGTGTAGTAATCGGGAAAATGCATGAAATTCCCTGAAATTATGAGTGCACATAAATTTGAGATCATAAATACTAATGGGTTATTAGGTCTCGAGCTTTCTCTCGCATTTATTATTCTCACACAATTAGGCCTATTCAAGTAATGGTACCACATCATTTTTCCCAGTGTGTTGAGTAATGTTTTGGCTTTCTCATTCATATATAAAGAGTTTATTTGCAGAAACATAAATTCAAATTAAATTTTAAATTGCATTGTTTTTTTAAAGTATAATTGACATTAACATTCGTAACATAAATTTGTGACCATGTCTTTGCTGGTTGAAACATGTTACTTTTTCAGATAGTTTATTAAAGTAGTGGTGAAAATTTGCAACCCTAAAGATTGTGGGTTTTTTAACTAAAGGCTTCCTTGTGCTATGATTTATATATGAATTATACCTCTAATTGTGTCTAATAAAACAAAAGACCTGTTGACTTGCATTTGAAAATATAAAAATTCTTATCTATGTCTTTTGTCCCCTTTTAGGTGGATATGGGACGTATGGATATGGCGGCAATAACAACTCTGGCTACAGTGAGTATTTTCCCATTTCTCACTGGTGCCATTGAGGAAATTACTATTTTTTTTTTTTTTTTTAGCATCGTTATCCTTGTTAGGTAGTTTTTTGTTTTTTAACTGTAAGACTTCATGGCACAAGTTGTTGCCGTTTTACCTTCCTATTTATTTTTAACTGCGTCTCAAGTTAAATCTGTGCACTTTGCCCTATTTAAACTGCTACTCTGCTAGTTTTGGGGGACATATTAAAGATGTCTTTTAATGAGTGTCCGCTATTGTATTTTCCTTTTGGTTTTACATTTCTCTGCTTTGTTGTGCCATGGGACGCAAACTTTCCTCGGCGAAAAACAAGAAATGTTCCCAACATGCCAACGCCACTTTCTGAGGAAAGACCTTCTTGAGGGTGACCGGAGCAGAGAAATCTAAAAAGAAAACAAAAAAAAACACACACACACAGAGAACTATCTTTGACCTTGATGATAACTGATTGACATCCTTGACTCATGCCCGGTGACATTTGTCCTGGCATGCCAAACACAGAAGACGTCTAATTCTGTGCTTCTCTGCTCTGTCTCACCCTTTAGGTGACTTTGTCTCAGACTCCTATGGCTACCACGAGTTTGCGACATAAACCGCCCAATGTTTTCAATAAGCACGCAAACGTGAAACGAAAAATAGAGACCGAGGGGGGAAAAAAACACTGGTTACCCACAATTACGAACTCATTTCCTTGTGATGTTTCGCCCACAATCTCACCTCAAAAAAACCTGCACCAACGATCAACAAACACTGTGGATGTGACGGGAGTTTCTGCCTGCGGAAATCAAGAAAACCAAGACGTTCTGACGTATTATTTGTGCCGCGATCAGCGCAGTCGAGCAATGCGATTGGCTGATAGACGGTCAAAAAGTAGCTGACTGACTTTTCTTCTGCATATTCACTCTGAAGTCACTGTATAAGCCTTTTTTTTTTTTTTTTTTTTTTTGCAAGTGTTTCCTGAAATAATTTTACTAATTGATTTTTTATTTTAACTTCCATACATTGCCATGTGTCTGTTTTTAAAGTTTATTTATTTTTCTTTTTGTAATTGTGATCGATGCCATTGATTGTGAGGAGTAGGCACAGATTTTTAATATCAGAATGTTATCAATTCTGTGAAATGGGGTACAATTGCTGCATTTTTGTTTTTAAATTTGATGTTTGTGAATCGCGTCATATTTTGCAATAAATTTGATTTCATTTACAAACCTCTGATATCTATGTAAATTTTATTATTATGTTATACATTATATTTTTAATCAAACATTTGCATATGTTTAGGGGCTTTTTTTTTCTTTTGTAAATGTGTTTTTGGAAATCTTTGCTAGCATTACGATTGAAAGCAATTTTAATTCTTGTAGTATTGTGCAAAGAGTTTGTGGCCTCTTCTAAACAATCCAAAAAGATCTTTGTATGCCGATATGCAAAGCCGGTATGTAACCACTCGTGACATGTTTTAGAAAACTAAATTGGTATTAAGCACAGGTCACACAAAATTTTCAGCATGCCAAATTGTTGCAGTATAACACATTCAACATGTAAAAAAATAGTCTACTCCACTTTGTGTTTTTAATTCAACCCTGATGTATTGATCTATTGGTCATGTCTTGACACTATTAATTCACAGGTCCAACCTTTTTGTAGAGCAGTGAAATTTTATCAAAACCTTGCATTTCTGCTCTCTTGCATTTAGCATGTTTAAATGGAAGTGAATGGACGGCAAAGTGTAGTGTGACACATTTCAAAGCTAGAAAACACATGGTTTTATTGAAGCTTGGGTCAGAAACTTGCATCTAAATGACTTCAAGACATCACATCCCACAAAATGTAATTTTTGGTACTGTGAAGTTAAATATTACCCTGAATAGATGTCTATTTTACATCAGGTTTCAATGCCAGAAATATGTTGATTCTAAGCATTCAGTTTTATGGTGTGAATCGAGTTAGAATTGATTGTCCATCTGGTAACCTTCACTGTATTACTCCTCTTCAGATTTCTATAATAACGGAGGGTCTAATGGTGGGCCGGTGGCCTCAGGTCCTGGTCCATCAGGTCCAGGCACAAACGCATCTTCTGGAGGTGCTGCAGGGGCGGGTGGTTTCGGCTCGTACTATCAAAGTGAGGGCAGCTACCCGTCCCCAACCGGAACCCCGAAACCACCCGGCAAAAAGCCGCCCATGCACCAAAACACCAAGCCTCCAGGCACCGGAGTGGGCCCAGGGGGTCCCTTCGGTCAGTATGGCCAGGGATTCGGACAAAAGAAGAACTTCGGCCCGGCTCAAGGTGGTGGTGGAGGTGGAAACTTCAACTACAGCACTGCTTATCCCTCACAAGTCACTGGAGGACAGGACTACAGCTATGAAGGTGAGGAAAAGAGTTACAAGATAGGGGAGTCTTAGAGGAGTCCTTCAGCCAAAAAATAAGACTAGCTGAAAATGTACTCACCCTCAGACTATATAAGATGTAGATGGGTTTGTTTCTTCATCAGAGCAGATTTGGTGCTATATTTCTAAATTTAATATGGAATAATGACATTTCCTTCACAAACTACAGTGGTTATTGCTTCCATACCAGTGGTGTTAGTGCTGCAGATATAGTGTATTGCTTTAAATGCTTAAGTTTTTTTTTTAACTTAAGTAGATTCTTATTGCCTGTCAGTGTTTTTTCTTATGAATCAGCTGAGGAAAAAATACTCTAAAAGTGATTCCAGTGATATTGTGTCATTACCGTTACAGCTGTGGTCTCAGAATGATTATCATCCTTGCTGTGAATAGGTTTTAACTCTGTTTTAAATGTTGTTGTTAATTCTGATCTGGTCTCTCTCATAGGTTACAGTAACCAGTCAAACTACAGCTCACAGGGCGGAGCCAACCAGAATTTCAGCGGTAGCTCCGCCTCCTACAACAGTGGACCAGCAGGGTACGGCCGGGGAGATCCCAGTATGAACTACCAGTATCGATAAACCTGCCTTGCAGTCGTACATCTTCATTTCCAAACAAAGGAGCATCTTCCGTTCTCCTTGTTGTTTTTGGTTTCCATCAACACCTGAGCTGAAGAAAATAATAGCAACTTCTAAACTTTGTGCAAAATAGTGTATTTTCATGTTTGTTTTGACGTTTGTGTAATTTTATTTTTACTTTTAGTTACTTCTAATCTGTGAACTCCCCCCAAACCTCTGCCCTCAAACAGGAGAAGTGAAATAAACCCAAAGCAACGCATGTGACGACCTGATAATTTGTTAATCTGCAGTGACAGGACGCTCAGTCCTTGAGTGATTTTGACCATTCACACATGCATAAATATGAGATGCATCAGTCTCAAGCTGTAAATCATAAGTTTTACGATTTCTTTTCTCTCTTTGACCAGCAACATTTCATGATTTTGCCTGTAATGGTAGGCTTTTCTTTTAAATTATGAATGCACATGATGTGACATTGTTTTAAATGGTTATGTGACAGTGAAAGTTGTGACGTGTCAGGTCGTTGTAGCATTGGCTGTTTTGGGTGGGGGACCTTTATTTTTCCGAACAATGTTTAAAGAATGTGTGGTGTTTGTAATAAAGGATTTTATTTTGAAGGATATCTGACCTCTGCAGTGTTTTTGAGTGCACTTCTCCAGGTGTTTTGCTTAGTCGTTCAAACATAATATGTACAGTTTGATATTCAAAATGTAATGAAATCTAAACCTGAAAATACATTGGGATGTTTTATTTATATATATATATATATATAGTTTTGTTTTGGGGTTTTTTTAATGTGAAAAACGCTGGTACTAATAATAATGCACATCTTAATTAAGGTGTAATAATAAATATACATCCGCTCTAAAGATACAGATTTTGAAAAGAGTTTGTGAAACTGGCTATTAAAAAACTTTATTACATTTTTTTAACAAATTGAGGGCCGCTCTAAATACACACATTTGTTTCTAATGAGTAATTTTTTGTGACAGCCACAATCAAAACCCATGTAATAATCATAACGGTAATAATAATTAAATTACAAACCTTTTATGATTAATGGTGTAATGGTAGTAATACAGATCCGCTTTAAATGTATAGAATATTTGTAATAAAAGTTTTGCTGACCCCTGATTGAAAACTACGGTAACGATAGCAAAATCATAATATTTAAAAGTTTAATAACAAATACAGAGCCGCTCGTCGTGGTTTACGGTAAAAATAATAAGCTGCGTTTTTGTTAAGGAACTTACGGCTGGCGTGACGTCACGTCCGTTTCCTCATCTGAGCGCAAGGCGACTCCGGCATGGCTGACACCGGGCTTTTGGAAGCGCTCTTGCGGCTGCTGGAGAAGGTGGACGACGGCGTCGACAGCCAGGATGTGGCCGCGGATCTCGGGGTGGATCACCAGCTGATCGTCGGCGCGGTGAAGAGCCTGCAGGCGCTGGGAGAGGTGAGTCCGCTCGGACTGATGCAACAGCGGCGCAAACCAACCAGAGCGATCTGTGTTCATCACTGAAATCATCTCACACACTCTCATACCTGTCAAAATAACTCTTAATATAAA
>JAUMHE010000044.1:2913569-2929553 GCA_032359235.1 Enteromius mattozi | reverse complement strand
AAATAACGCAGTTAGTAACGCCGTTTATTTATAACGCTGTTATTCCCATCACTGATATACATATTACATAAACACAATACA
This sequence comes from Enteromius mattozi, assembly GCA_032359235.1. Classification (NCBI taxonomy): domain Eukaryota; kingdom Metazoa; phylum Chordata; class Actinopteri; order Cypriniformes; family Cyprinidae; genus Enteromius; species Enteromius mattozi. The sequence goes on along the minus strand of JAUMHE010000044.1, from coordinate 2,929,472 downwards.
CATATCATCGTTTGGCAGCACTAATATAAATGTATTTTAATATATAAACAACATTTTTCGTAAATGTATGCGTGCATGTGTATTTATATGCATAATATACACAGTACACATACACATATTACATCACCAGTCATCTAATATTTCTATCTCAAAAACTACTGTTCTTTTGAACTTTCTATTAATGTGAAATCCTGAAAAAAATCAAATAAAATCACAAAAAACATTAAGCAGCTCAAGTGTTTTCAACATTGATAAGATTTAATTTTTTTTATATTTTTTAGCGAATATAATGATTTCTGAAGGATCGCTTGATACTGAACACTGAAGTAATGATGCTGAAAATTCAGCTTTGCATCTCAGGAATACATTTTATTTTAAAGTGCATTAAAATAGAAAACCGTTTTTTAAATTGTAATAATATTTCGTAATATGCTCGTTCATGCTGTATTTTTATTAAATAAATGCAGCCTTGGTTAAAAAAATAAAATAAATAATAAATAAATAAAATCAACCTCAAACTTTTGAACAGTACTTTATATTTGTAGATCAAAGTAATTTTAACATCTCAAATCAATTTTAAGGTACAAATATGACTGGAAGGTTGAAGAAGCCCAGAAGAACCTCCTGCGAACACACACCACGGCGGTCAGCGCTCGTATGCTGTATAAACTCGCACAGCAGGTGAACACACACTCACACACTCGCTGCTAGTTTCACCGCTCTTTAGTTCAGATCTCACTCGTTTCTGTGATATCATCTTTCAGGAGAAGTTCACACCCGTGAAGTACTTTTCCATCGATAGAGTTTTCCGTAATGAAACTCTGGACGCTACTCACCTGGCGGAGTTTCACCAGATCGAGGGAGTCGTGGCCGACTACGGCCTTACCCTGGGAAACCTCATGGGCATCCTGCACCAGTTCTTTACCAAACTAGGTACTGCTCTCCTTACTTTGTAATAATACAATGCACGAGTATGTGAGAGACTGTACCTTTTTAAAATCAGCATTATTTGTATAATTGTCCGTTTACAGTGAAGGAGGAATTCTGAATGTTCATGAAGTTATTAATAAACATGGTAAGTTTACTGTCTGACTTTTAGAGATCCAAATGTTCACTGATCATGATTTTTTTTCAGGAATCACAAAATTGCGCTTCAAGCCTGCGTACAACCCCTACACCGAGCCAAGTATGGAGGTCTTCAGCTATCACGAAGGTAAAACTCTCCATACGAAGTCATACCTGTATGAAATGTGCTTTGCTAGTATTGCTAAAGCTAAAAACTAGTGCTAGTGCATAATAATATAATAATATGGGCATGTATATTATGTATAAATATGCACGCATCCATGTATGTATTTTGAAACATGCTTAATATACTTAATATATAAACATATACAGCCAATGCATTTATTGCATCATGTTTTCTCACACACGACCAGCTCAGATACTCAGGGCTTAAAGAAGGCTATGTTTTTCCCACTCATAATTAAGACTTGTGGTGGCATTAATGTGCGTTGAGCTCGTAAATATGATTTTTGTCAGCACTTGAATGCACCGATACTATAGACTGTTTGAACCAGTTTAGCATCATAAAGCTTCCCTCCCACTCAATCTCTTTCAGGTCTGAAGAAGTGGGTGGAGGTGGGTAATTCTGGGGTCTTCAGGCCTGAAATGCTGCTGCCCATGGGATTGCCTGAGGGGGTGTCAGTCATCGCCTGGGGTCTGTCCTTGGAAAGGTACGTTTGACACACACAATATAAAATAGCAGTGGTTGAATACAAAATCTCATAGTTGCTGCTTTTTTGTCCACCCGTCTTCAGACCCACCATGATCAAATATGGAATCAACAACATCCGAGAGCTCGTGGGCCACAAAGTGAACCTACAGATGGTGTACGACAGCCCGATATGTCGACTGGACTCTTAAAGGACCATCATACGACTCGGCATATGGATTCATTTGTACTCTCACCTGCATTTTTATTGTTTATTTAAGCCATAACACACACCTGAAGTAAAATTTGCTGCTCCGGCATTAGTTACAAAGGCTTTGTTGAACAGGCTGACGTCAAAGCAGAGGAAAAGAGTCACGTCTTTGCATGAGGAGTGTGACATTGACCTTATTACAACATCATCGCCTGATATAGAAATCCCTACTGGCCTCCACTCAAAGCTCCACTTGTTTTTATGTAGGTTAATTCTTTGATTTGTGCTTCACACAAACAAACAAATAAATATCCCTTTTCCGTGACAGCTCTGTAGAAGAACAGCACCTCAGTGTGTTCTCATAACCCAGAATGCAATGGAAACTATTGAAGTCCTCTTACTGTAGAAATATTAAATGAAAAATGTTTCCAATATATAGTACGACTGACTTAATGGTTGTTTACAGTTCATTTACTGCAATTAAACCGAGGTCCTTTTCTGGAAATTTTCCATGGCTGCATTATCATATTCCATTTATAAACATTTCATGTTAGAATTAATTTAAAACAATGTTCTTTTTCAAATTTTGCAAAATTTATATTTTATAATTTATATATACTTAATAAATATACACAGTGAACACACATCAACAACAAAAAAAATGTTGAATTCAATTAATCATGCGGTCAAACGATTAATATATATATATATTTAATTTAAAAGTTTGTAGTTTTTCCAATGTCCTCTCATCTTCATTGTGCGTGTGTACTGCAGTAAATGCAGAGCTTGAGAGGTCTGGATAAGGGTCTTGAGTCATTTGTGTAAATCCAGTGAAGAGGGCTAATCGCTCTCTTAAATGGATGAATCTGTTTGATCTCATTGTTTCTATGTTTGAACACTGGATGCAACGAGCAGCTTCTTAACCAGCTTTTTTACTGCGACGAGTAATTTTTTTTTAGCCCATGCTGAAAGCAAAAATGCATGAGATGTTTAATCTCATGTTATTTAATTAGTGTCTTGTGGGCGGGGCTAAACAATGCAATGTTTTTGAATCGAAGTCACTGCCACATTATTTAAAGACTCCAAAGATATCCCTTCTAGACAAAACAGCTCGTTTTCAAAACTTTTTTTTATTAGCTGAGTTGATAAATTAACCACAATTAACTTTGTAGAACCTTCAAGAATGGTATGTTCATTAGTAAAAACGAAACAAAAAGTTTTTTGGCATCAATTCGATTTTTTTTCATTCTTTTAATGATATATTTATTTTAATTAATTGAAATAAGGCCCCCTGGTTGAAAACCGCTGTACTCGAGTCAAACTGGACTGATGTTTCTGCCGTCAACTGATGTCTTTTTTTCCTCTCCTTTAGATGCTCTCTGTCTTTTCTAAGTAATATTATTTCCTGGCGGCATTGATTCTGTTTTCGCTGAAACTGACGTAAATGTTAAGCAGTATGTTTGTATCTCTAGGGGACACTTGTACGTTGTAGGCAAGTTCCATGAGCAAACTAAATAAGATTAGTGGCACTAATTCCATTTCTTTCAGCAAAACTCACGGTTGGAAATGAGTTAAAGCTGCTTCCGTCATCTTTTCGTGTCTCGTCATCTACAACCTAAAAATGATGTAAATGCACACTACGGCACAAATCTTAGGGTCAAAATTTTTCATATTTAAGAAGTCTCATGCTTGACGAGGCTGCATTTATTTGATTAGAATACAGTAATACTGTTAAATATTATCTAAAATAATTGAAAAATTTGCGTCTATTTGTAAATATAATTGATTTTTGTAATCAAAGCTGAATATTCAGCTTAATTACTCCAGTCTTCAGTGTCACACGATCCTTCAGAAATCATTCTTATTTGCTGATTTGCTGCTCAAGAAACATGTCTTATTATTATCAATAAATAATAACATGAACTGGACATTCAGATTTGATCAGTCTTTGTAATCTCCTCATTTCCCAGCGTCTTGCGCTGCTGGCACACATAAGATTACATAAAAGCACATGTTGGGAGGATGTGAGTTGGATTGTGAGGCTCTGAATCTGGGACAGAAGCATGCTGATGAAGTTTACACAGGGCACATTTGCCACTGAAAAACAATTTCGATGATTTGAACACAATCCTGTTTTGAGTAAATCTGCTGGCCCGCCGATTGCCCTTTGGGGGGAGGAGAAGTCAAGGGAATCCTCTGTGACAGTGAAGGATTACGTCTTGTTTACTTGCTTAATGTCGTAACATCTTAAGTGGCCGAGTCAAAGTAATCCCCTATCATTTAGGAATAACCTGTCTGAGAACAGCCCTGCTTCACTTGAATGGATGTCTCATTCTTACATCCGAAATTCACTGTTATACAAAAGACGGTGGTATTTTCATTTATGTTTTCATTCTTATTCACAGACATAATATACACTTGCTTTATACATAGTTAATGAACTTTCTTTTCCAAGTACAACTTAAGGGTTAGCAGAGTTGTTTATTTACAGCACTTGTAACAGCATTGGCTAATGCTCGTCAACCAATATGGACTGTAAAAAATAAGTAAAAGTAAAATATCACATTTTAAGTAAATGGGGACATTCACACAGCACACATTCTTATGTTCCTGGGATATCGGGTGAAAAATCTTAGTGCAAGTTTGCTAAAACATAGTCTAATTTGATAACTGATTGGCTGTAGCAACAAATTCCTCTGCTGCAGTGTAAGTCACTTTAAATAAAAACTGTTAAATGCATACAATTAAATCAGGGGTGTTATTTAAACAGACTTGAAGCAGCTAATTAAGCTTTAGAAACTAGAAACGTCCAGGTAACTGTTTAAGAGCTGATTGAACGTAGGCCCTTGTTGTTTTACGGGCAAGTTCACATATTTTCAACCAGCTTTGAATTATTATAATGTCTGTAATATAAGTAAATAAACAATTTGTACTATTTTTCTGTTATCTGCACCTTTATTGTCACCAAAATCCTGCAGATGATTTGTGAAAACCACAAATCATATTTAGCATTTTTGTATCCCCGCTCACGGATAGTCCGAAGCCAGTGCATTATGGGTGTTTACATTTTCATACACAGCCCTTTTTCTCTACATAGATTTTCAAAACATTTTGAACTGCCATTTGAAAACATTCAACAGTGAGAACAGGTGCATGTGCTGTTGAATAGCGTGCCCTGATTTGTGCACAAAAAGCCCAGAAATATGTAATGATAAATATTCTGACTTTAAAAGTTTTAATTTTGAACATTGTGAGTAGTGACTATTTCAAAAACAGGATGCTCATAACATAAGTTGCTAAAAAAACCCAGCAAGATCTCATGCCAGTGCTAAAAAGCAACATTTAAAATGGACAGTGTGCCTGTCCTGTGTGAACAACCCCATGCGGTCTCCAAAATGCGAATTAACACAATATTCAAAGATAAAGTTAGTGCATTTTTTCTACGGTGACCTTGACATCTAGATCCAGCGCTCAAACTCAGGTGAATCAGACATTATCAGTCATTCAACAAGCTTCCTGACCCTTTCAAGGGCATTTGCTGAGTGTATGTTGCTTTGGGCCTCGTCCAAATATCCCTTTTTATCCTTCGCCCCGCTCATCTCCGATTTCCAAGAGACTGGCTCCCGTAAAGAGACGCTCCTTCGAGACCATCCGACACCGAAGTGGAGTTCTGGGTTTATTTGCGCTGGCATGGAAAAGTCTAGATGTAAGTTGTTATGTCATTAATACCACCTGAATACATAATGCAGAGTCATTCTGAGCTCAAGTTCTTTCAAATTAATCCTCCTTTCGGGGACGAGTTGAAATGATGTTCAACAGTGTTCATAACAGAGCTTCCGTCAATCGTCTTACACAACAGGAAAAAAGCAATAGGACTCAAGCAGTCCATCTTACAGTATGCATTTCCAAGTGGCCTTTCAGAGTCCGAAAACTTAGGAGAAATAAAGCAGAAGAGGCTTCCAGTGAAGTTGCCATAGTTATAGGTTTGATCTCCAGGGAATGCGAATGGTTAAAGGTATATATGCAGTGGAAGTCACTTTGGATAAAATCGTGTTATCAGATTCGTAATATCAGTATATGAAGAGAACAGGCACAAGTCTTTTTCTGGTGCACAACTCTAGTTCTTGTATGTTTTCTTTGGTCTTGGCCCATCGTATACTGTCAGTAAAGAATCATTTAAGGTGGCCAAGTTTCACTTTCTTACCTTGTGTTTTCTCTCAGACGTCCCGTGGGATGGTAGACACCGGCCCGGGACTGTTGGGCACTGAGGGGCTGTTGTTGGAGCTGGATGTGGGGAAGAAGGAGGGGATGTAGGGGATGGCGGCCAGCAGCAGAGGGCTCATCTGGGGGCTGTCGTCCGACGGTAAGGGGATCACCACATCGTCCTGGTCCCACACATGGAAGGCGTTGGTATGGGACAGAGAGAGAGCCGCGGGCAGACGGGTGGGTCTGATGCTCGATATGTCGTCTTTTTCTGCATCGTCTTCGTTAGGGCCAAGCACACAGTCTATGATGAGAGATAAGAAATTAAATTGAAGTGCTATCTTATGATAAATAAAGATTTTCATCAGGGGTGTAAAAATACTGACAACCTATATTTGAGTTGACATACAGGTACTGCTTCATATAAGTTCGTATAACTCTATTAAAAGTTGAAATACTCATTCTTGAGTGAAAAGTTTCCAGCTACTCAGACATTACAGCAAGGTTTTCTTATGAAAGTACAGTTGATGCACAATTTGTTTACATTATTTTTTTGTTAGACCTAAGACCTAACCAGAAAGATCTGAGACAAAACTGATTTATGCTTAAACCAGTATCCCGAAACCTGTTATCCTGACATTTTTACGTTTTTTTTACACAACCAATTGAGCATTTGCAGCCATTGTCTTTACAATTTAGTGGAAGTTGCACTACCTGTTTATACTACCAAGAAATGAATGCTTTCATTTAGCAGGAACGCATTAAATATACATTTATAATGTTACAAAAGATTTCTATTGCAAATAAATGTTTTTTTGTTTTTTTTTACTTTGTATTAATAAAATAAAAGCTTCCTCAAAAATATTAACTTAGGGTTCGGGTTCATACCAAGAAATGTTTCTTGAGCAGTAAATCAGCATTTTAGAATGATTTCTGATAAAATGAAACTCTCATTAAATAAAAAAGTTATGGAGACACTTTTTGAGATATCTTACCTACTACATCGTTTGCGAGGTCTTTGATCAGATGTCCCACTATGGCATAGGCGACCGCTACGATCACCAGTGCGGCCATTAACAGGTACAACACCCCCTTTGGCAAAGGAATGAGGTCGCGGCTCACTGGCTTGTATTCTTTGAACATCGGCTCCTCGTTTGGAAAGGAGTATTGAAAAGCATGTCCAGTCTTATCCGTAAAGTTCAAACTTGTGACGTTGAGAGAATTCATTACCAGCCTTTATTTCGTCCAAAAATAGCGACGTTTCTTTCACAAAGTTGTTGCCGTTGAAAATGGCTTTGATTTCTGATTTATAATAACCTGTAAAAGTGAGATAACTTTAACCTATCTTAAAAAGATAATGAATAATGCATAAAAAGATAATACTGTTTATTCCTGAAGAGTTTAATTTAAATATTAAAATTTGTGTCCTCACCTTCATCGTTATAGTTGCGTTCTAGTTCGTCAGTTTATTCTTCAGTGTCTTTAGATTTTGGTTTTTGAGAGTGTCCCGAGCCTGTACTTCGTCTTCATGCGCGTCCCAAGATTCGCAGAAGCGTGCTGCGCATGCGCGTCTGTGCGCTGTCCGTGGTGCTGAAGCCTCTCACTGTCGGCGCGACTCTCGGTTAACGTTATCAATCAGACCGGAGGAAATTTCCAAGACCGCCCACTTTCCACCCGCTGGATAGAGGCAGACGGTTTCCTTTCAGCCCGCCTCCAAGAAGTTGTTAATGCAGCCGCTGGCCGCGTCCCAAGTCCTTTAATTCGCTTAATTAAGTCGGGGATTCCGCGAACACGGTGATCCCTCCGAAAAGACCTGCTTTCTCATTGACACCTGTTAATTCCACATTGTTTTGGGCGAAAATAAATCATTGTGCGTGACATGGTCAGCCCAGTCCGGCATGACGTGAAACAATGCCATCATAACTCAAATTATATTTATATATTATAAATTATTTAGCATAACAGAAACAAGATTTTTCGTCATCCAATTTTTTTTTGGCGACGCTACAATATTAAAATATATTTAATGTTGTTAATGAATATCTATAAAAAGTACTCAATTAGTTGTAAGTTAAGTTCCGTTGCTATGGTAACCACTTAAGGCGAACCCGAGTACTAGCGGATTTACTTAGCAGATGAAAATACGCAGTTTGACTGGGCCTAATAATTTTATTTTGGAGAAAACATCCAGCTTTACTGTTCGTTAAGACCCAGAAGAGTGAGACAGACACACTGAACCCTAAAAAAAAATAAAAAACATGAATACTGACATGACTTTTCATAATGAAGCTTAAATAGAGCAACATTAGTGGTAGGCTACTATTAGTCTTCTACTGATTTATAGGATGATAGTCAAATGATAAAGTAAACAGTACCTTAAGCTGAAAACTTGTCATGAATGTTTACAATAAATAATTAAAGCAAACAAGTTAACAGTTAACGAAAATGCATTTCACCATAAGGCCACTAAGAGAAGTTTTGTTCTTCATGAAACCTTTTAGTTGGACTTTTATTTGGTTTTATTTGGAGTTTTTGGTTGTAAAAGTCCAGACTAAAAGGACAATGAAGATTAGAGACTTTCTTTTTTTGTTTGTGTCACACTTTAGAGCGTTGCACTCTTTTTATGTTATGTTTTATGTCAATTATGAGTATTTTTGTAATTGCATTGACACCGAGTAACATAAAAGTAAAGTGTGCCCTCTTTTAGACTAAATTCTGGATGAGGGGGCATTGGAAAACTCTTTCAAAAGATGAAAGTTCTGTCAGGATATTGTCAAATTAATTTTAAGCTACAGCTAAGCAGTATTCCTCTTACATAACCATTTGAGCTTGTGCAGGATTTGTTGATTTCATAATGGCCCTCTTCAAAATCAGCATAGCTTGACAGAAGAGCATGAGCCGCTCGTGTCAGTCATTGTATTGGGCTACATAAAGGCTTTTTATTTCCTAGCTTGACCCCTGTGATAAGAAGCATAAGAATAATTGCGCAAGAGTGCTTATGGGAGATGAAAGAAAAAAACAAAATTATATATATATATATAATTTTAATATATATATGTTTTTTTAGGCCTCAATTTTATTCAGAGGCATAAACTGAGCAAAAACATGCCATTTAGTGCAGTTGCTGATATTTTTATGGACAAATATAAATATCAGTCAGTCTGTGGACTTGTATGTGACAATGTGTGTGGTGGTTCTTGACACCGGGGCAAGTTGTCACACATTTAACATTTCAGGGTTGTAGCAAATTTCTATTTATTATCATTTCTTGCAGGATTTGCAAGAATTGTGCCTGTTTAGAACAAAAGCTAAGCAGTCATGATATTTAGTGCTGATGAATATGATCTTTCTGTGATAATGTGTCAGCATGGGTTTATATCAGATACTGTCTCTCTAATCATCAGTAGATTGACATCATGCTTTCACAACATCCTGTTCTCTTCTCTGTGTCCCTTACTGTTTTCTATTTTTGGATGAGCTTTTAAATGAAATCTGGCACCTGGTTTGACTTTGAACATTTGTCCAGCTATTTTTTTGTGTCCCTGCTAGTCCTGGAAATTATGTGATAATACACTCATACACTCGGACAAAGACAGGCATTTTACGAATAAAGGGTTTTTAAAGGTGAAGGTATCTTCTTAAAAACACAGCCTTTAACAGTCAGTAATAAATGGACTGGAGTGATGTGGATTATATATACAGTTGAATTCTAAATAATAGCAGTCCAACATCCCTAACCAGATTAATTACTGTTTTTGGTAGAAATTATATTTCTACGTGGCAAATATTTGACTATAAGTGTGGTAGAGTAAAAGAAAACCAACAGACCCAACCTTCATGACATGTATGCTGTTGATTCTGTGTAACTGAATCATTAATTGATAAAGGCATGTTTAAAATAGTAGTGTGGAGTTTAATTAGAGAGGTAAATAATTCTTTGAAATAAATGGTGTCAAACAAGCGCCCCTTATTTAAGTTAGCAAATGTTTTACTGTGCATACTTTGATTAAAAAGTTGATTAAAGAGGGGAAACATATAAAGTGCAGAAAATGATATGCTGCTCAGCTAAAATGGTGTCAAATGCTTTAAAATGGCAAACCAAAACCAGAAAGATGTGGAAGACAGTGGAAAACCACCACTCGGATGGATCGAAGAATAGCCAAAACGGCAAAGACTCAGCTAATGATCAGCTCCAGGGTGATCAAAGAAAGTCTAAAGTACCTGTGGGTGCTGTAACAATTAGTAGACGCCTATGTGAAGCCAAACTATCAGCAAGAAGCCCTTCATTGTTGAAAAAATGAAGAGGTTACAATTTGCCAAAAGAACACATTGACTGGCCTAAAGAGAAACGGTGCAATATTATGTGGACTGATTGTTGTTTTTGGGTCTAGGAGCTGTAGACAGTTTGTCAGACGCCCCTCAAACACTGAATTCAAGCCACTGTGAAGACTATGATAAGGGGATGTTTCTCATACTTTGTGTTGGGCCTATTTATCACATTCCGGGGATCATGGATCAGTTTGAGTACATTAAAATACTTAAAGAGGTTATGTTGCCTTATGCCGAAGAGGAAATGCCCCGGAAATGGGTGTTTTAACAAGACCCAAACACACCAGTAAGCGAGCAGCATCTTGGTTCCAGACCAACAAGATTAACTTTATGGAGAGGCCAGACAACTTGTGGGGTGACATCAAAAATGCTGTTTCTGAGGCAAAGTTCAAGAAACGCAGAGGAATTGTGGTATGCAGTGCAATCGTCCTGGGCTGGAATACAACACAGATGTGAAGCAGTTCTCAGAAACTATACATCTAAATGTTCTTCAGCCATTCACAAGAAAGCTAAATCTTCAAGCATTTGTCTGTTCATAGAGTAAATGTTTGACTTTGTAAAGGATGCAGACACTGCTATTTTAGCCTAATATTCCTTTTTCACAAATTTGCTAAATTTTTCTTCATGTTTTGATTTAGTATGTGCAATGTTCCCAGTGCATTTATGTGTATTAAAATAAAAATTATTATAAGGATTTTGAGCTTTGCTCACTGCTAGTATTTTGAACACAACTTTATTACTTGTGGATTATTGTTTTAGCAGCTGTTTGGGCTCTCATTCTGACGGCACCCATTCACTGCAGAGGATCCACTGGTGAACAAGTGATGTAATGCTGCATTTCTCCAAATCTGTTCTAATGAAGAAACAAATTCATCCACATAAAAGTTTACCAAATAGCCATTTTTTAGTATTGTGCAAATGTTTGTACTTTGCTCATGGTTGTCCCAGCTGGCTCAGCAACAGCAGGGATTATCTGTGTCCTCTGACACTCATTCATCTCATTATTACAGTCCATTATGTTCAGAGCCAGTGAGGCCAGGCCTGAGTGTATTTCCATTTACGGATTAATGGTTGCTCCTCAGATGCTGACCTGAGACAGTAGTGCAAATTATGAGGGCAGGTCTCCCTATAAAACTCACTGTTGTTGAATTGCAAACTAATGGAGGATTTGAAGAAACTCTGTTAGGGTTATAACGCAAAAATACCATGACGTAGGCTACTGGACAATGTATACGCGCAATAATACATATAGATTAGGTTGTCATTTTTTTTTTTTTTAAATTCATCTAAATTAATAATTATTTATTAAAAAAATAAGTTATTCTGGAAAATCTGGAAAACATTTGTGGTAAAATTATGTAATTAGCTGTCATTTTCTTAGAGAACCCCCCGCGCGTGTAAGTCACGTGCATCATTGCGCGCTGTAAGTTTGCGTAAACTGTAAACAACTCCGATAAAAGTGAACAAAATTGCCACTCATTTGTTACTTTGTTACTATTACGATTTAAAAGAACCCCAGAGACACATTTCTCGACGGAGACACATTAATTAAAGTAAGTTTAGCTCATTCAGATTTGCTAAGCAACGGGCTAGTTACAATATTAAGAATTGAACATGCTAATATAAACGTGAAGCGCAAATTTGTAAGTTTGTCGTCATTATTTAGGTACCATATTATTTACACGTACGATGATAGTATAATTGTATTCTTTGACGTACTTTCGAGCTCAAAGTATAATCATGAAATCACCGCAATATGTTATAATGACTAACATTAGGCTTTTGAATGATGACGCAGGTTAATTAAAACGTTAACGTATATATTGCATCTGTCATGTTAATATATCATATATTATTTTATTCTTTGGAAATTCAAGCTCTATGGCCTTGCAGTCAACACCCAAAGCTGGTCACCATCACCACTCATCAGCAAAGGTCAGGGTTACATATGATTTTAGACTGAAATTGTCAAATATCTGATTATGGTGTAGTATTGCTGCTAAGATGAATTTTCTTTCGATTCAGGTGCCAGATGATGGTTTCAATTCAACAGGCGAAACTCTGTCATTTGTTAGCCTGGATGACAGCAATGAACAACAAAGGTGAACCAGTAACACAAATGAATTTTGCTTGTTTTGCTATGGTTAATTATGTTTACAGACATTTTACCCTTTTTTTTACCCTGTAACAGTGAGGAATCGGGTATCGAAGTTTCAGAAACCTCTACTAGAAGTTCGCTGGGCAACAGTACTATGGAAGAAGGTGCCCTGATGGCTCCCACAAGTTCACGAATAGAAGAGGTTGGAAAGAAAGCACAGGACCTTATTGAGAGAATCAATGAGAGGCGGGCCATGGACCAACATGTGATGAACAGCTTTGAGGAAAAGCTCATTAAAAAGGTACTCAACACTACGACAGCTGCAGAGAAAGAGATAAAGACGGAAAAAACACATTAGTGCTTGACTAAGATTGTGTTTTTTAAGTAGTCAGAGCAGTTGGCTGAAATAATTCCCACATAACATCTAAATATAATAGATCAGAATATCTGTATTAGGGCAGCTCTTATTTTTGAACTTTTGAAATCTTCAACTCTCGTTAATGAGAAATGGAAACATTCAAATTTTGCTGATATTGGAAGAAAAAAGTAAAAAGTCGGTGATTGTTAATAAATAATTAGGCTGTGTAATTATTAGATTTAATTATGCAAAAACTGGCCTAAAATATAATAGTGTATACAACTTTCCTATTTTTTTTTTTTTGTGTGAAAACACTACATTTAGACATTCAAAGAACTAGTTCATCCAAATTGAACACTGGCAGAATGTCAAAATTTTAATTCCTTTATGCCATCTAAGATGTAGATGACTTTGTTTCTTTATCAGAGTGGAATTGGAGAAATTGAGTTGCAGTGAATGGGTGCCGTCAGAATGAGAGTCCAAACAGCTGATAAAAACATCACAATAAGCCACATGACTCCAATTCATCATCCAGAAACAAATCCTACACCTTGGGTGGGGTAAAATTCAGCATATCTTTGTGTGTGTGTGCAGGTGAGTGAGATGTGTCAGCAGGTGAAGGAGCAGATGTTTGTGTATTATGAGCAGTACAGTCAGGGCATGGAGGCCAGCCTCGCTGAGCTGTCGGAGGTGCTGGAGAGAAGCAGTCAGCTGAGTATGGAGCTACAGGGAGCCAGTCAAACCCTAGCTGCCATCAATAAAGGCCTGCAGCACAGCACAGAGCAGTAGATACACAACCAAACCAATCAAACTGTAACTTAATTTGAGGTGGAGTACACTTATATATGATTTGTGTGTTACTCATACAGGTCAAGTCATGTTTAATTTAACTTACAGCTTGAACTTAAGGGCGAACTGTTCAAACATTGAATTTATTTTTACCATAGTATCTTAAAGAAAGTTCAAATGCACACTAATATGCTAATTTGATTACATGTATTTAAAGTAAAATCAGTTTTTGATGGATTACATGGCTTTACTATCATTCCTTCTAAACCCCGGCAAATGTGGTTTGGGTAACCGCATTATTTGTGTTTCAGTAACTAAGGTTTGAGCTTTGTAGGATTAAGGCTTTTTCCCACAGCACTAGTTATTGAAAACTCATTTAATCTGTTGCCAATTCTCTTTATGGCTTTCTTAGTACAAATGAGCTGCTCTAAATAGATATAGATAGCAAGATACAGCACCATTATAAAATTAGGATTAGGTAACAGACCCTAGAGACCCTCTGTACAATCTGTGTAATGAAAACCACTGCGCAAACACTATAATATTTAATCTTTTATTCATGTGCAGTAAACAATTTTGTTCAGAACTTCTTTGAAATTCTATAATACATCAATGTACAAACAATAACGTGCACTTTTCATCTCTGCGATCCTGCATTTCTTTACAAATCTACTTAAAAACCTGCAGTCGAACGTCCATTCAAAGTGTTGTGATCTAGTTAGAGCATAGAAAAATAGATCTCTGATTAAGGCTACATAAAGTACAGACATTCAAAATGACACACATTAATTACAATACTGCTACCAGATTCAGAGAATATTGTATTGACAATTTCAAGTCAGTCGTAAATAATGCAAACTCTAAAAGCATTCAGGCAGCAGCAGTCAGTGGACATGATGTGACAGCAGCTCATTTGTCCACCGTGAAGGACTGCAGTCCAGTGATGGCTCTGCCCAGGATTAGAGCATGGATATCATGGGTACCTACAAAAGAACACAATAATTCAGTGACATGTAGAGCATGGGGAAAATGTATTAATCTACATGCACAATTGAGTTTTGCTTGGTAATAGAATGCCAAAAAATATGAAAAGTGCTCTAATGCAATTTTAGTGTTTCCCCCAAGTTTTCAGCTTTTTTTGGGGGTGGGGGTTGATTCCATTTGTTCTATTAAAATTTTTTATTAAAAATAAATATATATATTTTATTACATTTTTTAAAATAAAAAAGCATGTCTAATTAATTAAAATCATGAAATTTAATAATTTAATGTCAATTTATTAAAAGTTGAACAAAAATGACATGTTTAGGGCCCTATCAAATGTTTTATTTTTTAACCAATTCTGTGTTTTAGCATGTCTAATTATTTGAAAGCATAAAAACAAGTTTCATTTATTCTTACAATAGCCCTAGAATTTTTTTCCTCAGAAATTCTGTGTTGTGTATTTATACAAATTTTAAGGCATAAAACATTCATTTAATCTAAAATAATGGCAGGGAAAACACGTCTAACATTATCTAACATTGTTTTGTAATCACTTTCTTAAAAGCTCAAAGCCTTAGACAACTCCCGCCTGTGTAGTGACCAGGATCAGGAGATTCGAAGCAGGGATTACAGATAGTTTTCCCTGTAATGCCTGATCTTATCACTTTATTCACGTCTCCTTCAGTGTCTCTGACCTTCATAAGTGTTGACAGATTCCAGGTTCATGACGTGACGAATGATGTGATACTCGTCGGCGATGCCGTTTCCTCCCAGCATGTCTCGGGCCTGTCTAGCGATATCCAGGGCTTTACCGCAGGAGTTCCTCTTCAGCATAGAGATCATCTCTGGAGCCGCTCTGTTAATGTAGTTCAGAGAGTAAAGGTTGTTAGTTTGAAAATGATTCATCAATTTCAATAATTAAACAGCATAACAAAATGTTGTTAAAACAATTAAGGTGCCTTAATATATTTAAAACGGTAATATTAAAATATCAAATTCAGTAATTTCTGTATTAATGATGCGTAGTTTACATAGGAAAGCAGATGAGGCTGGAATATGAACGCAATCCGCTTAATGGTTCAGTGTTTTCTTTATACTGGTTTTCTATGAGAAACCACTTAACGTGAAAATTTGCACGTTCTGTTTATATTCTGGCTTCATCTTCTTGCCTGTACAAAATATACATATACAATAAGGCGTTTACTGAATTTCACCTA
>JAUMHE010000044.1:2822258-2835204 GCA_032359235.1 Enteromius mattozi | reverse complement strand
AATAATAATAATAATAATAATAAATATTTATATATCCTGAAGTTGTTTTTACGTAATAAAACAATTGAACAAACGTTTTCTTTTCTTTTTGTTTTGTAATATGCCCTGGCCACTTTTCTTAAGTAGAATCCCCCATCTGCTAATCTTAATATGAGCAAGGGACTGGCAAGAAAACGTTAGCAATATGTTTCCTAATTTTTCATGCAGTCTAAAGCCACCTCATATGTTTTATTTATTAGATAATTTGCTAAGAAAACAACATGTCTCCCTTTCCTTACTGACTGAAGTCACAGACACAATAGCATTGTGAAGATGACCTTGAACTTTGATGTGGCCCGCTATCCCCTCCCCCCTTCTCCTTCCCGCCTTCAACCCCCCCTCCAATCCCACCGCGCCCAGCATCGTCTGGAAGAGGTTTCCATGGCAACCGTCGCGCTACCCGCCTGACGTCAGGCCCAGCCTCCGTGAGTGACGAAGATCAGCCAGTCAGAGGTCAGTGGAGCAGGGATGTCAGGGACGGAAATTACCCGGGAATCATGAATGTGCTGAAGTGACGGGGCTTGTACGTAAACATTGAAGCTCAGGAAAAGCTTAGAGTCTTGATTTAAAGTTTAGCTCCTTAAATAGACTGTCGCGTCTATTTATATGCTCTTACGTCACCAGAAAGGTCTCACAGGAGCTCGGTTCTCAGGGGAGAGTATTTGGTGTCAGATGTTTATTCTTAGCCTAAAGGAGGTACAGGGAAATGTGTCAAGGTGAACTCGGTCTGGAATCAGGTGATTTTGTCGTGCCAGTCTTTGTGTGTCATTTAATTCGGTTTATATCATTAACGAGGTGCGGATAATCTGAATGGAAATAAGAAATGATTTGCTGACCTCTGGTGGATTGTGCTATTCTTGCAAGAACAAATGTGGATTATTTAAGGAGTCATGCGTCTATAACATTTATACTGTATATTGAAATCATTATGGAGTTAGCAGTTGTAAATAAGATATATTACACTTTTAAGGGAGGAATGGATTCTTTATTGTACACTGTACAAAACTTGGAGATGATTTTGAGTGCATTTTACAAGAAAATGTGAATTCAGCCTTTTCTATTTCAAAAGTTCCTGTTTAATTCAGTGTTACTCGCAATTTCTCTGCAACCGTGAAATTTACGAGAATTTTTGTGAAAATGTTTGTTGAAATCTATAATTGTTGCCCATGCTTAATTTTTAGAGCAACAACAATCTTTCAAGACATATCTTAAAAACAGCCCACAATTGGATTGAATTAGGAACTTGGCTTGTGGTTTCTAATTACAAGCTTTCTCATGAACGTAACATTTGAGTCGGCATATTGAGACATCTACAATGTCATTGCCCCCAGGGCTTTGAATATTTCTGTTAAAACATTATGTATACCAAGTAGAGGTGATAGACCGTGAGAACATGCCAAAACACTGTCCTGGGTGATTCTGGGAATTCAGAGATGGTTCTCACATTTTAATGCAAGAGAATTGGTTTCAAAAAACATGTTGTGAAACCACTGTTGGCTGTCCCTCGAGACAATTCAACATACTTTAAATATTATTATAAGGTGCGCAAATTTAATTTTAGTTTAATAATAAAAGGCAAACAAATAGTTCAAATATTTATTCACACAAACATCATAATGTATATTTACTGTACAAATACACATGAACTCACAAGACAACAGAAAATTTCACCATTAAAATGCAAGTAACAGTGTAACTCAATTTAGATATCCTTGTCTGGACAACGGCAGTGATCTCTATGAAAAAAATATGATGCAGTCTTTCAGTGCTGAGTTGCTACTGGTTCATGACGATAATCAAAATTAATTCCATTACTTCCCCCTTCCTGGTGTTTCCTGTTCTGCTTTAATCGGGATATATGTTGCAAAAAGCAATATACTTTATTCATAAATCTGTCAAAACCGCAGGAGAAATATTACAGTGTGGAGACTTCCAGGCTCGCTGCGTATCTCCTCTCACTTACTGACAAGTGTTTAAGTAGTGTTGGCACGTATCAGAGGAATGACTTTACAATGGAAGATGTTATGCTTCATTTTACATTTACAGTGACAGACAGGTCTGTGTGTGCAGACATTGTTTTACAGGAGCCTGAGGCGTTTTTTTTTTTTTTTGGGAGCAAGATCACAGTGTTTGAGGCAAAAGGAGCAACTGAACGAATAGAGGTGATTGATGTTCCTGAATGTAAGTTAAAGGAAGGGGGTAAAAAAAAAAAGTCATTATCCACCTTATTTGTATAATATGCATGGGACACAGCTATTTGTGTCTCGAACGTGCAAGGCTTCCGGTATCATTTGCTTCCAGTTATTTTAGCTGAAGGAAAACAGTCCGTTATGCTGCTTGATATTGCAAGGTAATTGATAATTCCTATATTTTTAGGTAACTTAAAATAGTGTTTACTGCACAATGTTTTATTTTCCTAATGAACTGAAAATCTCGCACGTTCAAGGAAAATGGCTCACTTCCACATTGCCAAATAAGGTGGATATGCAAGTCCCGTTTGGTTATGACTGAGTGTGAAGAGGTAGTGATGCACATGTTGCCTTCTTTCCATTCATAATCTACGGATGTTCATGGCTGTGAGCATTTGCAGTGTTCCAGTGCGCTCTTTACAAAGTCTTAATTCGTTTTGGTGAGCAACTGCTCGGAGAAGAGCTTTTTGAGCTGGGCCACTTCCTCGCTGAGAGAGCTGAGCTGAGACTTGAGCATGCTGTTCTCGGCTTGGTATTGAGATTCGTTTGGGTTCACGTTGTGGCTGTAATTCCTGTGCTGCTGCGACGGCATGACTTTTCGGGCGTCTTCTCCGTCTTGCGGTGTCCAGTAACCCACTCCTTCGGTTGTTCCCGAAAGGCTGTGACCTCTCGGGCCCACCGCGGGCAGCACAGGACTTTGCCGGTCTCCAGGATTGTCACATTCGCCGCCGCCTGGAGACTTGAACCTCAGCTTGTGTGGAAGAGACTTCATACCGTCCACCGGCTCCATCCGGTTTGATGACATGTTGACGTGTCCTACCGCTAAGACATCAGTCGGGGAGTGATGGGACTCGTAACCCAGCTCATCTGTTTGATGCGGAGACAACTTTCCATGCTCGCTTAGTCTGTCTTCAAAGAAGACTGGACTTCCAACGCTGGACCCTCCAGGTGTGGAGAAACCCGAGTCTTCTGACATACTGCAGGCATCTCTGATGCTTCTCCCAGATTGCGGTCCACTTTGGGACTGATTTGTCAACATTGGACCAGCTTGGTGAGCTCCGTCCCCACGTGGTAAGTAGTAATGCGGCGTCGAAGGCCGCGGGATGCAGGATCCTGTTGTGAGCGGAAGTATGGAAGCGTTTGAGGGATCTTTAATGAGGCCGAAGCGAAATTTCAGAGCGAGCAGTTCGGCTCGTAACCTGGCGTTCTCCTCGAGCAGCGCCAGCACGCGGTTTTCCAGCACCATGTCGTTTACGCGCCGCTTTTCGCGAGAGCGCTTTGCGGCTTCGTTGTTTTTCTTGCGCTTGTCCCAGTAGCCATCATCCTTCTTCTCGTGAGGAATGAACTCTCGCTTACGCCTCACAGAGTTGATGTTGGATGAATCGGCGTCTTTGCGTTTAAGCGCCGACGTTCGGCCCAGAAGCGAGCGCGCCAGCAAACTGCTTGAAGTCAGGATGGACACAGCTTCATCGGTGAAAGACACTGTGCTGCTGGGAGCAGTCGCATTCAACACCCTCATCTCCTGAGATGACTCTTCATACATCCTGAGAGCGTTTTATTCCCCCTCAGCCGTGATGTTAGAAGTTTGGTCTGTGCTGTGTTTTTGAATGCGGTTTTCAGGTCAATATCAGATGTTACTGACGCAGCTGTGGCTCCACCTGGTGGCAGAAAAAACATAATGATATCCCCTCAGTTACGTAAGCTTAGTTACAACACAATGTTATGTAACTTCATTACCTCCCAATGGCAAAGCACAGTACGTTCTGGCTACACCGCTTAATATCAGGTTAACGAGTTATATAGCAACCCACCTTACGCAAAGTGACATCAACTGAACGTTCTCACGTACAACGTTAGATACTATACATCACTCAAATATCTTCACGTAGTCTAGTTTTTTCTCCTAACAACAGTGAAGAGCTAGGATACTTCATGTAAACCAGAAACGCCTTCTCTAAGAATTCCCGCGCTGACCTATTTGTGGTGCGCGAGCGAGTCTCATCTTCTTCCTGTCCCAGTGAGTCACTTTCATCATGGAGTGCTGCCTTACTCAACACACTTATGTTACATTAATACAGATTAAAAGTGCTTTATATAAGATACAAAAAGCGACATGTTAAGAATCTTAACGTTAACCTTTATGTTGAAGAATAGACTAAATCAGTGGATTAAACGCCGAAATAAATAGGTAGTTGGGAAAAGTTAACATTTCGCAATGACTTGGTTTCATGTATTTAATTTAAAAATCTAACTGATATGTCCAGTTAAAACAATGCCTTAAATGCATCCCGACTGAACTGCATAATGTTAGCGTCCCTTTATCGGAATTTTATCCCTGCTTGGGAAAAAATCCATTTAAACTTGGTAGCTGTTTTGAAACACAGCCTAGTAGTTTTTAGCTGATCCAGATGTGGATCAGTAGTGATGCATCTTTTAGCCTAATACATCCCCAAAACAAGGGATTTTCCAAAAGGGATAATATTGCACCATCTATCATTTGTCCAAACGAAACATAAAGATTTAATCATTAAAAAAATAAAAACTAGTTCAGCAAGTCAAACATCTTTGTAGGCTACTTTTATACATATAGCCTACGGAATACAAACATTAATACAGGATTACAAAGAGCATATTACCATTATAAATCGTTGCGTAATTCTGTTCAGAAAGTCTTCAGTTCTAATCGAGACTTTTCGTTACGCGGTCAGTCCGGTTCTTTCCCAGAAGTCGTCAAACGGTGTTCGGTTTTGCTTTTCGCCTGCTAAAGTCAAACGGGGACTGTTAGCTCCGTTCAGTCTTTTCGTGTCTGTTGCGCCTTCGTCGCGCTCGGCCCCTATTTGTGTCTTTGCTCCATCAGGTTCAGTCGAGGACGCTCCATCACCCCGTCTGAACCACGTGTGAGTGGATGAACGGACCGCCCCCTCCGTACGCACGCAGGACCCTCCTCTTCCCTCTAATCTCTCCCTCGTTACAGTTTTCGTCAGAATAATCTTTTCGAAAGCATGAAGTAATATTGCTCAATCTCCCCCCGCCCTCTCCACTGTCCTCGTGTGTCCTGAAAACCGACTGTTGTCCTCAATAAATGTACATGAGCTATATTTAGACTAGTGACGCGGGACCAGATGTCCTTTTTTTCAAGATAGCGCTGAAGTAAATGCCACAACAATCTATAAAACACTCGGATTATAATGTTGCTTTGATAAAACCCCCTTTGCTTTGTAAAGACAAGAACTGCGTTGACTGCTTTAACATAATGTTATGCAATGGAAAACGCCAATGTGGTAATCATGTGGTAATAATTCAGTGCCATATCCTATATCATGCACCATAATGCTGTACTAGCAATTTAATTATTATCACATACTGTAGCCACGAATATCTGCAATACACCTAAATCTTTTTTGTGCTTTGTCTTTCAAATTAGTTTTTTTGCACATCTCTTTGACCCTGGCATGATATTTGTACTGAACGGCAGTGTGTGCTCTCAGAGCACTGAGAAACTGGAGAGAAAGCAAAACTGACAGCATGCATGTTTGGGTTGCATGCCATGAGGAACAGCAGTATGTTCGTCTCGCTGAAACAAACAAACAATCCCGCTGATTATAACATGGCCTCGTCTTCTAAGCAGTGTGTAACCTCCTGCTCCTGATCTGCGAAAGCCACACGAGTGTTTTTACACTGCATTAGAGTGATCAGATCAGCTCTGGGCCATCTGCTGCAGCAACTGACACTATGAGGCAGACCAGAGATTTTTACATGACAGTTTATCGTGACTTGTGCTTGAGATGGTTTAATCTGGGCAATACAGTCATGATACAATACATTTTTGTTCTACGAAACTGTTTACTATCACAACAATCTGATTAGCGGTTAACCCGTGGCGTCACTAAAACACCACAGGCCCTATATGACCTCTTGGGTATCAGATAGGTAACATGGGATTTTAACCTCAGATTTTGGTGACAAATATTAATCTTTAATAAATGTATAAAGAAAAATCGTGATAATAATTAGGTCATTTTCCCATCCTCATATTATTCCAAATCTCTATACTTTTTTATTTCTGTGGAACACAAACGTAGATGTTAAGCAGAATGTCCGGGACACTGAAAGTGAATAGTTTTTGGGTCTGTAAAGCTATGAAAATGGCAAAAACATTAAACAGTAAAGTACTGTAGAACTGCCCATCTGACTCTATTCCCTAAGTCTTCTGAAACCATAAAATAGAGTTAGGGTAGAAAATTGCTATTATCCAGTAATATTTAAAAAATTGTATGTATATCATATTACTATTATGACTATATATGACCCTGGACCACAGAATCAGACTGGGTGTACATTTTTTTAAATTGAGATTTAAACATCACCTGAATCTGAATCATCTCTGAAAACTGAATAAATAAGCTTTCCATTGATGCATGGTTTGTTATGATATGACAATATTTGGCTGAATTGCAAATATTTATAAATATGGAATCTGAGGGGGCAAAAAAATATATAAATACTGAGAAAAATCACATTTAGAGTTGTCCAAATTAAGTTCTTAGCAATACATATTACTAATCAAAAATTAAGTTTTGATATATTTATGGCAGGAACTTTACAAAATATATTTACTTATTATCCTAATGATTTTTGGTATAAATGTTTTTGTGTTTTAACCCATTTGGCTATTGGTACAAATATACCCGTGCTGCTTATGTCTGGTTTTTTTGGTCCATGGTCACATTATATAGTACATCCTTAACCTGTCTGCATAAATACAATACACTTGCTTACAGCAATTATATTAAATTTTGGCTGGATGATTATTTATATATCATAACAAAATGTAAATTATTATCACACAGCTCTATAAAGTTGGATATATAATGTCCAACTTTGCACACATACAGTATGTACATATTGCAAAATGTAACTATATAATCACCTACCTCTTTATATGAAGTAAACTACAGCTCTTGCTCTAATCTGCTAAATCCCACTATAAGGTATAAAGATATTAATATTTCACATTAATTTCTGTACAGCTGCTTTAAAACGGTGTATTGTGAAAGGTGCTATACAAATAACTTCTACTCGACTATTGCACTTTATATTGATTCATTGTGTAAATACTGAATAGGGGAGATATTAACATAGATTTAATTTTCTTTTTAGATTTTGTACACTCATTGTCATTTGTACACTCATATAAACCTTCAGTATTAGTGTTCATCGCTAAAACATAGATTTTGTACTCTTGATTGTTCAGATGTTATGATAAACTTTGTTTCCCTGTAGCCATGCAGACTGATTGTCATTGGCCCGACTAACAACAGCCCTGTTCAAGCTGAAAAACTGGGGGAAAGGTCACTTATCTTACACTACCGTACAGTGACACCAGTAAATGAGTTACAGTATCCTCTATATAACCTATAACCTCATTATATTCACATTTTACAATTGTAAAGTCTGCTCTCTGTGGCATAACCACGTTTGGACCTTGTTTGATTTTGAAATGTTCAAATGCACTGCAAAAAGTGCTTGTTCATTCATTGGTTTTCTTGAAAATGATTAATTCCAAGAAGAACAGTAAAGTAGAAGCTGGATGCTCTGTGTTTGTGTGTGTGTGCTGGAGCAGGTGCCCTGAGTTAATCCAGGCCGGCTCAGGCTTTAACACATTGACACACTTAGCTGCTTAACCTCAGTCTACCCTTTAAACAAACCGGGTAAACACACAGACAGGGTTATCACTGTGAGGTGTGCTGAACGCTCGAGGTACATCAGACACACACATGCAAAGATCCTCGTTAATCCAGGTGAATGCAGAAACAGGTTCAGATCTAGTGACTGCATTTCACATGACGTTCCGGTCTGGTTATGCATTAACTTATCATCACATATATAAAGAAAAGGGTTTGCATAGCAACAGGAATGTTTCTGAGCAAATCGTTTAAGTAGAAGGCCTCTACTCAGAGTCAGAGCTTATCTGTATTTGTGAATCGAGTGAAAAATGGTTGAAATAACACCACTCTTGGGTTATATAAAAATAATAAGGCTGCCTATTGGTGTTGATTGTGTTTATGAGATACCATGGCAGAACATTTTCGAAAATCAGCGTGACTCTATTTCAGAGCACGAAATGTCTGAATCTGTGAGAAAAACAAGAAAGCATCCTCATCTAACCTCTTGCATATGTTTACCAGTTCATGCCAGGACACAGCTTAACTGCAAACCCCTCCTCTCTCTGTTTCTCTGCTCTTTAATGGGGAAGAAAGCGTGCAAAAAGGGTATTGCAAAAGACAAGACGAACTGTGAAAAACAAATATAGTGACAATAGCCTAAGATGTTCATGTTGAGAAAGTAATTTAAAAAAATAATTGAATTTAACAAAATGAATACATTATTGAAGGATAAAATAGACATGAATGGCTGGCATTCGCAGCAGCACTGGTTATACAACTATTTTGTTCATTTATTTTCTCCAAAGGAGTTCTTGGCCTTGAACCAGCCAATTCAAAACTTATAAACTTTGATGTGAGCCAAAAAGCTTAAATTAAACTACGAAGCAACAAAGTACCCTTCATATAAAGCACTGAAAATGATATTATGAAATTAAAAAAGAATAGTTCAATATACAATTTTTGGCTTTTAAAATCCGTTCATTTATGGAAACTTAATTTTTTTTGTAGAAAGCAGCATTCTGAAACATGAAAAAGAGATACATAGAACACACTCTAAAGCATGAGTTTCTGCCAGAGAATGCAGTTTATTTGGTCATGTAAGAGTGCATGTGTAAGTGGAATAATGCTTTGCATTTTTGAAAGGTTTTGCATGCATACAAAAATTTTGTCAAACTGATCCATGTTTGAGACTGAGGCGAGCCAGCAAGTAGTTGGTGATGTCACTTAAAGATTCTGGCACGTGCCTAGTGAATTAATAAGCATGCCCATGACATCACAGTTTCTGTGATAATAGTATCATAGAAAGCTGCTTACTGATTCATATACATGAGCTAAAATACACTGCATATAAATGGTATAATCACAATTAGGCTTTTAGTGCATGTAAACAGTTTTAAAACAAACCAAAAAAAAGTTCCATACATTTTTAAAAATTAATTAATATTGTTGTTATTTTTAATTTATTATTATTATTGTCTTTTACGTATGTTGATGCTGCAGGGATCAGCATTTCTGGTTTCATCATCCCCAAGTCAATGAATTATTTTTGTTATTATTATTATTATTTATTATAGTTTTAAATGCCTGAAATGAGGTCTGTGGTTAATACAAGCTCTAGGTTTTTTTTTTTTCAGTTTTATTCTACAACGTATAAATAGTACCTTCTTGTGGTTTTTGAAAAGCTTTTACTCGTCTTAAAATAGGCAGTTGCTGGCTAAATGGCACTGCCTGTTAAACATCATCACACTGAAAAGAAACTAATTTATTCACTAGTTTACTTTTTACTTGTGTTGTTGTGTTTAGAACTGCATTCTTGCACAACTTACTTTTTAAAAAAATAATATTAAAGAAAGATATTGCAAGCTTAATTATGGTCATGAGACTGATGTAGTTTGTTTATTGCATGTATTTAGCTTTTTTAACTTCTGCCGACTGTATATATATATTTTCTGCAGTAATACAAAGCCAATGGAAAAATCCGATTGCTTTTTTTTATTGTTGAGGGAACCAGGGTGATGCTGACTTTCAGGTTGGCCTATAAAAATACGTCATCCCTACAGCGCTTTGTAGTAGTTTGAGAGTGTAGGGACTGGATTATGTCATTTACAATAGTGGGCGTGCACAGATACGCTTTTTTGGCGCAGTTTACATTTCCATGGTTACAGCGACTGAGTAGATCATTTGTCTGTTAAACGGAAAACAAAGTTAAAATCAAACCGATAGCTTCTAGAAGAAAAATGAGAATTGCCCTATGGAGAACTCTATAGGGATGATAAACAAATCTTGCAACACACACTACAGCAATCAAAACATCTGACGCGTTCGTCTAATCCTAATTAGGACAAATGACATAGGCTGGTCTAGTACAGTCTGCCTGTTTCTCTGGCTATACAATCGCATGCACACAAAGCCGCCTGTAGTAAAGCTCTACATTATCTCAGTTTATGTAACAGCTTGAAAACAATTGCTTTAATTCAGCTTTCCACTGAAAGGCAGTGTGAACTGCTATTGTTCTGGGAAAAGAGCTTGAATTACCGATGTGTTTTCCTCTGTTTGTATTTCTCCCTGCATAAGGATCTGACCTTTGAAATATGTTTCTCCTGTGCTGCAACACCAAATAAAACAACAACTTAACAGTCACTCTTCATACCTCTGATACTCTCTGACTGTCAAAAATGATTGTTCAAAGCCATAAGAATGATTTAGATTTACCAACAGTTGGCGTACAGGCTATTTAGATGGATGTCATTGCAGTAGATAACATTTTGTTAGATGGTAAGTCACAAAATAATGTTTGGAGCGGAGTAAATGATGACACAATGCGCATTTTTTGGTGAACTGTCCCTTTAAGAGTCCATATACTTCAGCTGCTGTACAATATGTGCAGACGTCTTGTTTAAAGAGTAGGCAGAGGGGTGTATTTATAGAAGCATGTACCCTATATTTTTTAATTTATGAGCTTTCCCTGCAGGCTTCGAGTTGCATTTCTATGAATAGAGTCTGACTCATTCTGTTGTGTTAAACTTGTACAAGAGAGTCTCAATCTCACCTCTTATTTTACAGAAAGCCACAGTCTTTTCTTCTGTGTGCACATTGAAACATTGAAATGCTTCACACACAATCCTCTGCCACATAACACAATGCTGTATATGCATCACGAAAAGCCACAAAAAGCATATTTGAAATCCATATATCCCCTCCTAGGCATTTCCTCAGGTTAAGAGCAGACATATACACCCTCCCAAAAAAGTTTGTGACCGTGAGGAGCAGATACGGCCTGGGACACCTTCTTCCTTTATCTTTCTATTTCTGGATCCCAAAATCTGTCAATA
Source organism: Enteromius mattozi (assembly GCA_032359235.1). Lineage (NCBI taxonomy): Eukaryota > Metazoa > Chordata > Actinopteri > Cypriniformes > Cyprinidae > Enteromius > Enteromius mattozi. The sequence goes on along the minus strand of JAUMHE010000044.1, from coordinate 2,823,978 downwards.
CATTGCTATGGCAACCTTCACCAGTTGCTAGGAGCGTGGAGCGGTATGAAACATCGGTATATGTTTAAGTGGAGCTGATAAATTACACTTGATGGCATTTAGTTTGCATCACGGGCATGCAATAGAGTGCATTTCATTGATGAAAATAAAAGCCAGAGGGAAGTTGTAGTGGTTTATTTGTACTAAATGCATAAACAACTTATTTTCCTCGAGGGTTCTTTTTGGTTAAAGCTGATTTTCTCATAAAATACAATACAAGCAAAGTACATACAAATACAACAAACTAAACATGCTAAAGCTTTATTTGTAAGGGAAAGTTCATCACGATGAACTTTGATTTGACAAAGCTTGATTGGTTTAGTGATTGATTGATTGTTATTGTTTATAATTTAGCACCACAGCTATGTTAATGGTGAGGAAACAATATTACGAAATCAGATAAAAAAAAAAAAATATATATATATATATATATATATATATGTATGTATGTGTGTGTGTTTTATCTCAATAAATAAAGTAATAAAAATAAAATGTGTTGTTTTATTGTTTTATTTTCAACAAATATTTGTGAAAAAGTTAAAACAAATGTTAAATGTTCATATACACAAACCCAAAACTGACATAAAACCAAACTAAATGTCATATTTTAGAGCAGTCCTTGAAAGAAATCAAATAAATCTGAATATGTTTGAAAATATTCAGATGTAATCCCCTTTGTATATTGCTAAGATCTTCATAAGTAATTAATTTAATTACATTGTAGTCTCAGTAACTGTAAAAGATTACAGTTACATTTAATTTGTAGGTAAATTATGTAATTGTTACATGTAACTAGTTACTCAACACTGCAAGTATATTGTTAATGAATTCACAATGCATCATAAGATTACATGTATACTTTAAGATTACAAGATTACATACTGTACTTATAGACCCGAATACAACACTCACTTTAACAATATGTGACAGCCCATGTTGTATCTTGCTTCATAAAGAACAAACATTACTGTATTGAAGGTTAACAAAAAGTATTCACTAAGACGTGCATTCTGAAAGTTTCCCTTTTATTACGAGAATAAGCAGTTCCCAAAATCCTCCAGTCTATCACCTCAGCTGTAACTGAGCTTTGCATCACACATGAAATAAATCATACGTGGAATGTCTGCTTATGGTTTAAGACTCTTGTGTTGTCCTCACATGACATTGTTCTTCCATGAAATACTAATCTTTTTGTTGGAGTTGACTATCGGGTTATGGAAGGTATTATTGTTGCTCGTGTTTGTGCGTAAAAAGCTGGTGAAATCTCATAACCCCTCACAGTCGAGAATGAAAGGGGGAACAAAAGAAAGAGCGAGAGAGAGAGAGAGAGAGGGGGACTATGAGTGCATGACTGGCGTTGCGTAACAGCCGCTGTGTAACTTGCATAATACATTCATAATCAGTGGGGTAGGACAGATATAGATGGCCTAATTTTCCCGCTTGTGCATATTTGAGGATTCACTGTCCGGAAGGCTCAGAACATTCTATTCATTTCTGATGCAATTAAATGGCTTCATTTCATTACAATGGGCCTTTTCATTATAGATTAGCTCTACCCACCAAGACCCTCGAACAACAGATCTTATTTTAAGACTTACTGAATATGTCTTTTTTGTGTGTGTTAAAACCAAAATCCAACAATCATTTTCACATTTTCACAATCTTATTTCATCCATAGAAA
>JAUMHE010000044.1:2805413-2815506 GCA_032359235.1 Enteromius mattozi | reverse complement strand
GACCCTCACTTATTAAGAATAACATGCTGAAGAGTTGTGAGATCTATTAAGACTGATTTCTCATAGGCTTTATGGACGGATAAGTTGTGAGTGATTCTTAAAGGAACAGCATCACATCCTCTTGAACCACTGTTTTGAAGAAATGAATGACTACCCCTAACCCCATCCCTAAACCAAATTCTGACACGCGTACAAAATAAAATGACATTCCCATCAGAACATTACCCTGAACATCACACTCAATCCGCTGGATTATAATCGTCCCACTATGTATCCTGGTGCCATCACATCCACAGGTAAACCATAAACACATCCACTGCATCGACACATTGATAACATGAACTGTTTGTTGATTTAATCTACTCAGACATTAATATGTTGCCTTGTTAGAAGAAGGTTAACAACATTCACCTTTAATATCATGTCTCTTTCAAAGACAGCAATGAACATATCTATGTTAAATGGAGAGCAAATGGAGACATTTCTGAAGTCTCTGACTTTGTTATTTTGAGAAAAAGACCGTCTCTATTGTATAAAGGGTTTTGAATTTAGTGTGCCATTTTATATTTTGTTGCACTATTCCTGTTTGATATGCTTTAAAATTGATATTTCTCCTGAGCTATGCAGTCTCTGAGCAATAACATTACTTCTGATGTTACACAATTTTGATAAAAGATTGTTGATGTTCTGATCTTTGGAGTAACACACACTGGTTGTGCACAACAAGACCAGTAACGTACTGTAACTAAATTTTGATTGAAATTTTAAATTGACTTCTAAAGATGCAATCTCAAAATATCTTCATTTGTGTTCCAGGGTGAGTAAATGATGACAGAATTTTCATTTTGGGGTGAATTGTTCTTTTAAGTGACACAATCATTTGTAGTTATTGTTGCACAGAGCTGATTAGTCCTCCTCTGCATGCGTGCTTCGCCCACAGATCACCTCCCTCTCTCCTCCACCCCTCTCATTTCTGCTTTCATCTGCTCTCCTCTCGGGAAGGCTGTATTGTCTCGTATTGTCTTTAAGCCCTAAACACCAAAGCAATCTGCTCAGCAACTGGCACATCAGACATGAGGCTTCCATCTGATAAACGCTTGCAACATTTGATTGCATTACAAAAAAAGCATCCTTAATATTATTATGTCAACAATACATTCAAATATTGCATTTAAAGTCAATGTGAAATTTAAAATTCATATATATAATTTTATTTTTATATTTTGCCTTAGAAAGAAGAAAATTGCATATTTTTGTGCAAAAATTATTTTACTTTGTGTTCTTTTTTTTGTCACTTTTATCACCGTCATTTAATCTTGTGTGCTGATGTTTTAAGGTACTGTTTTCTGTAATGCCCTTTTGGAGCAATATAGGTAACTTTTTTTTACATTTTAAAAGTACAAAAGCTGTCACTGGGCCGTACCTTTTCAAAAAGTACATGCTTGTACCTAAAGTGTCCATTTTGGTACCTTAAAGGTATGCATTAGAGCTTAACGTGTACATATTAGAATCTAATAGGTACAAAAGTGTACCTTTTCAAAAGGTACCGCCCCAGTGTCAGCCTTGCATATGACTGAGTGCATAGAAATTCAGGCAGGGACTAAATCAGCAGCATAAGAAGAAAGCTACATGTATTTATGACATCAGAAGGTCTTGTATAATAGCTCTTTATCTCCATCAAGTCAGTTTTACTTTTTATGGAGTGTGCAAAAAAGAAAAACAATCAGGTCTTCTGTAAATGTCCTGGTTAGAGGTGACAGGGCTGCTGTAGACTGATGGCAGAGATGCTGATGTCTGCAGATGGTGTGTCTAATGCTGATGCAGCTATGGAAAGCTCTCAGCCATCATGCCAGAGGGATCTTTCCAACTCTCAGCTCATTTAAATTCAGCAGATTTATAGAGTCCACTTACAGCTTCACCTTAGCATGAATTTTCCTAACGTACATCACACTACAACAAAAAAGTTGCTAAAAAAACACAGTGAGCATGGCGACAGATAACAGGAAATTCTTTAGGAACATGCTTTACATGCTTAAAAGTAAAGGCTCATTACTGACATTGATGGCTCCGTGAAGAACCTTCAACATCCATAGAACCTTTCAAATGCACAAAAAATGTTATGTTTACTGGAAAATATTCTTTAAATAAAATAAAGAAATAAACTTTTTGGGAAACCAAAATGGTTAGTTTATGACATCACTGTGAAACCCACTTTTTAGAACCTTTGCTTAAAAAATGCAGTTATTTGGAACAATGACTGTATACACCTGTGTATGTTTCTCCTGTATATTTCAGTGAAAGCTTCAATAAGATGGTATTGTGATAGCGGTAGCATTGCACTCGAGGTTTGATTCATGGGCATGTCAGTAGAGGTTAATGTGTGCCTTTATGATCCATAAAGTCATTTGATGTGATGAGAGCAATATAGTGCTGTATGGTCAAAAACACATAAAAAAAATAAACAAGCTTATACTCCAGAGCAGCAACACAGCCATTTTGTCCTTTTGTGTTCATATTTGCAACTGTTGGCTTGCAGGACCCTCCATCAGTCATTCTGTCAAATGAATTCCCACCTCAGAAGCTCATCAGCCGACCGTTTCCAGTGACTAACCACAGAGCTTTAGAATCATCTGTCTATGCCAAATAATGAATTCTACATCACTGAATTTATTATAGAATTAACTGATTTACTCACTAAAACAAACTATTATTATTAATTGATTATTTTCAATAATTATTTATTACTGTTATTAAAATATTTCTTTATATATAATGGATCACAAAACCAGTTATAAGTAGCATGGGTATATTTGTGTGTATATATATATATATATATATATATATATATAACTTTTTATTTCCTTGCAACCTTTTTGTGTGTGTGTGTGGTTTATGTGTTTACATACATACATAGATATGATATAAACTGTAGTTTTATAGGATTATTTAAAAAAAGTTATATTAAAATGCAATTTTTACACTTTCACTCAACAACTATAAAGTTAAATTGAATTTTTTTATGACTCTGATAGCACAGTCCTTCAGTTTTGTGGTTCCACTAAACAGCTCCATCTTTCAGATCCTGGGGCTTGTGCCTGTTTGCAGGAGATTTGCTGTGGCGTGACTCACAAACACTTCCTAACTGAGACTTCAGCCATGCTGTATTCAGAGAAATCCAGGGAGCCCCGGGCCCTAAAATATGACATGCTTTCACATCATCCAACTCACAGCTGCTCCATCGTGACCCTAAATGCATTGCACTTTTTAAAAATAAAAATAGGTTCACATCTAAATAGCAGATGTTCTACCCATACTGAAGAAATCAGTATTTTATTTAAAATAATGGCACATCTCTAAATTACTAAAGTTATTTAGTGTTTTGAGAAGCATGCGTTCATAAATTACAAGTAAATGGAGTAAATTTTGGTCTTATGTTGATTTTAGAGTTATGGTTATATTGTTGAAATGATAATCATTTGGATTATAATATGGATAAAAATATTTATTTTTTAAATCATGTAATCACTTTCAAGTGAGTATAACACAGGGATGCTCACAAAGGAATTATAGAAGGTCTCAAGAAAACAGGTCAGTTGGAACTTTTTTTTTGACAGATATGAAGCATGCAATGAAATGCATTAGTCTCAGTACATGAACACACATGCACATATGCACACATACATGCACACACATTCAGTTCACCTCCCCCTGAAATATTCATTCCATGGCACGATGGGATATTTTTAAGCAGCCATGCATATTATGGACAGAGAAAAATTCCTGTGCTTTATAACTCCTCTTATATCTGTCTGTCACATCATGAAGTACTCAGGTCATGTGGCTCTGATTTAAATTAGCTGGCCTGTTCCAGACACAATCTGGATTCTCAGAGAGCTGCCAGCTTCTGCAGCCACACTGAAGAACATCCTGCCCTGTGCCAGTGATTCTCAATAACCCCTGTGTGTGTGTGTGTGTGTGAATGTGCGTTTACATGAAGTGAAGTGAGATGTCTTTATTCTTTCTTTTAGACACCATGCTTAAAGGAATAGTTCACCTTAAAACAAAAGCGTATTCACCCTCAGGCCATCCAAGATGTGCATGAGTTATTCTCTTCATCTGACCAGATTTGGAGAATGTAGGATTAAAACACTTCCTCACCAATGAATCCTCTGCAGTGAATGGGTGCCGTCAGAATGAGAGTCAAAACAGCTGATAAAAACATCACAATAATCCACAAGTAATCCACACCAGTCCACTCCATCTATTAATGTCTTGTGAAGCAAACATCTGTGTGTTTATAAGAAACATATCCATCATTAAGGCATTTCTTACTTCAAACCATTGGTTCCAGCTAAAATGCCAGTCCATAATTCATAATTATGCAAGTGAAAAGTTGTCTGAATCAGGAAAGAAAAATGCACACTGTTTACAACCGAAAACAGAAATACTGCATGCCAGTGGATTTTGATGTGAGAGGACAACTGGAGGAAGCATGATTATGGATTATGGACTGATATTTTTTGTAATAAGTGACTATTTAAAGTTAAAACACCCTAATGATGGATTTGATTCTTACAAGCTTTTCTCTTCACAAGATGTTAATAGAGTGGAGTGGATTATTGTGATTCTTTTATTTTGACGGCACCCATTCACTGCAGAAGATCCACTGGTGAGCAAGTGATTTCTTCAAATCATCAAAGTCTCAGTAGAGAGCCTGTCTTCAGCCTCTCACATTTTTCTAGTCGCAAACACCCCGTTATCTAACTTCAGATGTCACGATTAGTCTCACGTTGCTCCCAGATGCTGAAATCTGCAATAAAATCTCAAAATGCAATATTTCAACAAATAAAGCTTAACTGAGATCTTTATTACAACATGTCTCCTTAGATATGACAGAGAAATCTCTGAGCATTAAGATTTATCTCAGGGTTTTTGCTGCAAGTGATTTGGAAAGCATTTGATTCTTTTATCATTTGTAAATGTTAATTGTCATAAATCAAATTAATATATAATAAATCTAAAAATGTATTGTTTTATGTATTAATTTTATGTTTAACGAATTGTCTCTTAGGATCAAATCAGGCGGTGGGAACGTTGTGAGTCATTGCTGCATTGTGACGGCACCTCATACCAATGAGTACAAATCAGATTCATGTGCCATGACTGAACATGTGAGAGGAAATGATTCGTTCGGATTTTCAGATCCACTACAAAATAATTATACCCGTGTGCTGAAAATGAAATGTTTTGTGTGCTTCAGTGTTATGATTAGATTAGTGTCAATTCATAAATTAATAGCATATACAATTAAGGTTCATATTATGTATTATGAAGTGCAATATTGTGTATGAGAAATGCATTACTTCTACAGGGTAGAAGCACCATTAAATTTTAGCACCATTGTGCTTGAAGGAAAAATTGAAGGAATACAACCTGTCCGCTCTGACTGTTTGCTGTTTATGACCTCTTTTTGTCATGAATTTTAATAAGGGAAGGCCATTTATTTGCATATCACAGAAGTGTAGTCCGCATCAGTTCTCCATCTGGTGCGCTGAATAACATGCATCATTTCCCACACGGGGGCAGAAAAGAAAGACATGTTTCTAGGGAAGCAGAGGTTCTACAAGATCTCCTCAAACGAGCTCTAATGAAACATGATGTTCATTTACCCGCTGTACATTACACTGTGGGGGAGACGAGGAGAAGAATGAGATTCACCCGCTGATGGTGCCGTATATTTGCATAAGCTGTTTGTGTTGCTTTAGCACCTAATTCACTGAAGGAATTATGCAAATCAGATAACAGTGAATATGTGCATGTAACATCTGTGCTGAACGCAACTGTCTGGTGCAAATCTTTTGCAGTAAGACCTGAGATTGTGGTTAGTGAGTTTCACCAGAATAATATAGTTACAGTGTAAGTATTTCTTGGATGTCCACCAGACACAAATTGTACAGTAAGTCTTAAAAGTAGTAGCCTAATAGCAAATCTCCTCAGGTTTTATAATTTTATGTTTTTATAGAATTACGAACATGTCTACCAATAATGTTAGAATGGCAATAGCTTTGTAAAATGATGGTTGAACCACTGATGTCACATGGATTATTTATTATAATTAAAAACAAAAAACAAACAAACAATGAACTAAAAAAATGATCTGAACTGGTTCCCTTTCTAGTAACATATTCATGATTCTGCCCTGTTTTTTTTTTTTTATTCATCCTTCAGGCCTTGAAAATATAATAAAATTATTTGCTTGTATGCAGCTGACATGCATATTAGAAATATGAGGCATTCAGGGTCTTTATTGATTTTTCTCTTTCTCCGACCCCTATCAAGTGTGAGCAGCACTGCGTGACTGAATGCAGGACTCGAGGGACTGCAGCCTAATGGGCTTAAGCAGAGCTGTCCAATAACACACACACACACACAGCAGAAGTAAAGGTTAAGTCACATTTACACCCGATGGACTGCTATAATGCATATAACTCACCCCTGAGACATGCAAGCTGCTTTAGTTCAGGTTTCATTTGCGTTTCTCTTTGCTATTTGCTTCTAACATTAAAGGAATATACGCAAGGGGTTTTAATTGAAGCAGTCGGTACATTGTCTCTAAACAAATCCTGACATTTTCTGAAGAACATGTAAATGATGCTTGGCCAGCAAAACCTATCGCTAAGTTAGCTGATAAAGTGTTACAGATGCTTGCTTGGGCATTGCTAGGTGGTTGTCAGGGTGTTCTGAATGGTTGCTAGGGCATAGCTAGATGGTTGTCAGGGTGTTCTAAATGGTTGCTAAGGCATTGCTAGATGGTTGTCAGGGTGTTCTGGATGAATGGTTGCTAGGGCATTGTTAGATAGTTGTCATGGTGGTTCAGATGGTTGCTAGGGCGTTGCTAACTGGTGTAACAGTGATCTGAACGGTTGCTTTGGTGTTACGGTGTTATTAGGTTGTTGTCACAGGTTTTTGAATGGTTGCTAGGTGGTTGTCACGGTGTTTTGGGTGCTATATGGTTTTTAGGATGTCCTGAAATGTTGCTAGGGTGTTGTTAGGTGATTGACACCATGTACTGGATGGATGCTAGGTGGTTGTCATGGTATTCTGCATGGTTGCTAGGGCATTGCTAGATGGTTGTCAGGGTGTTCTGGGTGAATGGTTGCTAGGGCATTACTAGGTGGTTGTTAGGGTGTTCTGAATTGTTGCATGGGTGTTGCTAAGTTGTTTTGGTTGTTGAGTGGTTGTTCTGGTGTTCTGGATGGTTATCAGGTTCTTGTGTATGGTTGCTAGGGCATTTCTAGATGATTGTCATGGTGTTCTGGGTAAATGTTTGCTATAGGGAATTGCTAGATGGTTGTCAGGGTGTTCTGAATTGTTGCATGGGCGTTGCTAAATTGTTTTGGTTGTCGAGTGGTTGTCCTGGTGTTCTGGATGGCTATCAGGGTGTTGTCATGGTATTCTGCATGGTTGCTAGGGCACTGCTAGATGGTTGTCAGGGTGTTCTGGATGAATGGTTGCTAGGGCATTTTTAGATAGTTGTCATGGTGGTTTAGATTGCTGCTAGGGCATTGCTAACTGGTGTCACAGTGATCTGAATGGTTTTTAGGGTGTCCTGAAATGTTGTTAGGGTGTTGTTAGGTGATTGACACCGTGTACTGGATGGTTGCTAGGTGGTTGTCATAGTATTCTGCATGGTTGCTAGAGCATTGCTAGATGGTTGTCAGGGTGTTCTTAATTGTTACATGGGTGTTGCTAAGTTGTTTTGGTTGTCGAGTGGTTTTGGTGTGAATTGGGGTGAGACTGTGCTGGTTAGGATGTTCTGAATTCTTGTTGTTAGGTTTTTCTGGATGGTTGTTAAGTGGTTGTTTGGGTGTTCTAAATGGTTGTCAGGGTGTTGCTAGATGGTTGTTAGGGTGTTCTGAATTTTTGCATGGGCATTGCTAAGTTGCTAGGTTTTTCTGAATGATTGCTTGATGGTTGTTAGGGTGTTCTGGATGGTTGTTAGGGGTTTGCTAATTTGTAGTTGTTTTTTTCTGGATTTTTGCTAGGTATTTGTTCAGGTGTTTTGGATAGCTAGGGCATTGCTAGATGGTTGCTATGTTGATTTGGAGGTGTTTGTCACAATGTTCTGAGTGGTTACTACTAATTTTCATTTTTTAGTAAATTTTTTAATGAAGTCACATCTGGGACAAATGAAAGACCAGAAGTCAGTCATTTCTAAAGGAAAATTGCATGGAGACTTTATGGAGTTCTGATTCAATTAGTCAGACATTTCATAAAACACCTGCTATTGCCAGTTTTATTAATTCAGTTGTTAAACACTGTAGCCTTGGGCAACCAATAATATAATCCATTTGTCTTATGTGGGTCACTGTTCTTTCATTAGACTATTCGGTATGCATTACTAATTTCAATACTGATGCAAGCATCACTAATGAGCGCAATGCTGCTGCTAGGTTATTTGTTTTAGACGTTGTAGAGGCTTTGGCACGCTTGACCCACAGCAGATCACTTTGAATATAACATTAACCTACATTCACTACACACAGTTACCTGAATCCTGAGCAAGAGAGAGGGAGGGAGGGAGGCACGAGTCTGAATACAAATCAGACTCTCCTAGACTCCCCGTTGCGCCGACTTTCACGCGCGTACACGCGCTCTCGCTGCAGCCGCACTGGAGAGCTGCGGTTGAGGTGACGGTTTAATCTCTCTCGCCTCATTAAAGAGGGATCGGCCTGTGCGCGGTTTGCACACAGACCGTGAGCACATCTGCGCGCGTTAATGCGAGGAAACGCTCCGCGTGGAAAAAAAAAATCCTGCGTGGGTGGGTGGATAGACGGAAGAACGAGGAGGAGGAGAGGGAAGCTGGATCGGTGCACAGGAGCTCCATGGAAAACGCACGTTATGGCCACTGCATAGGAATCCATCGCGACGGCTGTAGGGTGTGAAGTAAGTCTGGCCATCCCTCTAATTGTGCATGCAAACAGTTTTGGTCATTGTGGAAACGGTGCATGACTGTAAATTCAGGGCGCATGTGGGGGCGAGTGTGGCCGCTTTGGAGTGAGTCACCCTGGAAGGATGAATGATGTTTCCCTGCCCCATATCGCTGGAAATCAGAAGGACGTGGAGAAGAAGGAGGGTGGTGGGGGTGTGGTATTCCCCAAACGCTAGCTCTAATTACCCTGTATGGCAAAATCCCTTTAGGGTTTTACGCTCTTATTGCGTTCGCATGCATCCCCCACCTTTAATGACTTGAAATTGCGATGCTGACGGCTGATGCATGTGGTGCTTTGAAACGTGCATGTGTTTTGGGGGTGGCTCAAACCTAGATAAACGTTGAAATCAAAGATGAGACAGTAGAGCCATAGACACGTACACACTGTGTAATCCAGGTGCTTACAACAGCACGCCAGCAAGAGGATTACGCTCTTGAGCATGTGTGTTTTTATTACTGGGTTGGACAAATGAAGGAATACAGAGAAGAGAGCGAGACAAGTGACAGAGTATAAGTCGTGCAGCATGTTTTGGTAAGTGTTTATCAGTTGCATTTGTACAGGATGCAATGAAGGACTGGACGTTTATCTTTTTAGTGATGCTTGTTAAAAGGACAATTCATGCAAAGCTAAAAATTCTGTCATTTGCTCGCCCTTATTTCATTTTAAAAACCTGCATACATTACCTCTGAGGAATACAAAAGGTGATATTTTGAAAAATGTCACAAAAACTGATTGTTGTTGTTACTGCAAGAAAGCCGCAGAACCTGATTTTATCAAGTTTGACATTTTTGTTGACCCTGGAACAACATTGCGATCAACCAATCAGATTTGAAGAACCAGTTTATAGTTATTGTGATGTTTAGGCTTAGAATCAGTGCTTGTACATCAGTGTCATTCATCTAGCATTGCCATTTTTAAAGCTTCTGACATCAGCTGGTTTGTAAGTGCACTCAAAAAAATGATTCACTGGATGAATTCAATTTAATTGAAGGCAGGATTTCCATCCAATAAATATTTGTAGCTCCAACTCATAAAAAAGAAATTAATGCAATGAAATTTAATTGAGTTGGGTCAACTCAATTTGATCAAATATAGTTTTA
>JAUMHE010000044.1:2770774-2782241 GCA_032359235.1 Enteromius mattozi | reverse complement strand
GTCTTGTAACTTTCTATCAGACTATTCATTTCTTGAAGTGGAGCTTTTCAAATCAAGGTGTATGTATGTATATATATGTATATATATATATATAATATGGGTAGTTGACAAATAACAATTGAACTGTGTCCTATGGTGTGACAGCAAAAAACAATACAAAAAAAACACAAATAACATGAGAAAAATTCATCTTCATTCTGAGAGTTACAAATAGATTTGGAGAGGTTTATCTTCAGTGTCAAAGGTTTTTTTTTTCTTTCTTATTTTACGTTTTCTGTCACACCATACAGTAGATACATCAACTACATATAGATATAGATATAGATATAGGTATATATGAAGAGATAAGAGATAGCACATTTCAAAAATCACGTTTTTTTTCAATGTGCATTCCTAATTATTTCGATTAGGTTAATAAATAATTAAAATACTAAAATAAAAATGTAATTAACACAATGAAACACAATAAAAATATGATAACTTAATTTAAAAAATGTACTTTTAAAAACAGAGTTTTTGCAAATAGGCCTCATTTGCAAGAGTTCATTTGCAAAAACAGATCATTTTCAGAAATTATGTTTATTGATTGTGCATTCAAACTCATTTCAATCAAAATGCAGTTGGGTTATTTTGACTAGGTTAAAAAATAATTATCATCTAACTAACACAAGAAACACAATAAAAACTTGATAACATGCTAAAAAACATGATTTTTTAAAAACATGTTTTGGCAGAACTCGATATATGTTTGTATGATGTTAATCAAATGCTCAGGGTCAATTAATTGTAAAGAAATGTATCATGGTTTACACAAAACTGTTTTTGACATAATATTGTTTCTTGAGCAGCAAATCAGCCTATCAGAATGATTTCTGAAGGATCATGTGATGCTGAAGCATGTTTTCGACTGTTCTTGCAGATGTACGTGACGTTGGTGTTCAGGACTAAAGGGACGCGTCTGACCAAACCCACGCTGAGTCTGACTCTACTGTGTCTGGCCATGCTGGTCGGTGTGGTCCGAGTGGCTGAATACCGCAACCACTGGGCCGACGTCCTCGCTGGATACTTCACCGGCGGAGCCATCGCTGTCTTTCTGGTGAGAGCGTGCGAGGTGTGAATAATAAAGCACTCAAAAAACAAGATAATTGCATGCAAATACAAGTCAAACATAATATACTTGTGTAAAGAAGTGCATACACAGTTTCATATTTTGGTTTTGTGAGTCCTAAATGACAGGTTGACATGCATTACCTTATTAGTTCAAGGACTCCCAAACGATTCGTTCAATGATTTCCAAACCCCTCTAGTGATTGGTCAGTTTCATTTAAAGCAGTGTTTGTGAGCTTTTACCGCTCCAAAAGTGGCACCTAGTGACAAAGAATGAATTAGCATTTTCATTCAGACAAACGTGAAAAGACCAACAAGTGGGCAGCAATATGCTAATGCATCATTTTAACGTCAACATGAAATGGCTTGGGACTCGTTTTAAAAATGACTCATTTCAGTGATTCAGAGTCAACTCTTTCTTTTGAAAGACAATAACTTTATACACTGTGCACTTTCAGATTTTTTAAATTCACTTAAAGCCGTTACACACTGCATGAAAGGTACTTAACAAAACTGCTTCAATAGGGACGGTAGCATTCACCAATTCACACGAGCATCGGCATAAAAGTTAATGATGTGATGCATCAATTTGTGTGCTTTGGATACAGTTTGGCATTTGTAACGCAATGCATCATTTCTAACTGGAAAGACAATTTATTTATATATAATTATTAGTAGATGTGCTATACTTTTATTTTGTGACCAGTAATTTGTGAGCAATATTTAGTATGTAGATTAATTTGTCCTCTCTAAACTGTTTCTCAGGCGTTGTCTCATGACCACTGCTGCTACATGAAGATATACTACACTACAGAGACATAGTCACATAGAATGTAGATTAACATGGCTGAACCAAAGTAATAAAAGCAAACTATCTGTACCATATTAAACTGTATAGCATCATATTTTTCCCCCATTGCATCGCATTGCATTGAATCGAATTGTGTTAAATTGAACACTGCATTGTATGGGTGAATCGAATCGCATCAGATCTGTTACTGCTTCATATGTACCTTTAATGTATTGTATCAAGATGTGGATCGCGCTGATCTCAGTTATGGAGATGCACAGCCCTAGTTTTCAACATTGATAATAAGAAATGTTTCTGGATTTCTATCATAATGTGACACTGAAGACTGGATTAATGATGCTTAAAAATACAGCATTGCAACACAGGAATAAATTGTAATTTACAATATATTAAAATATGCAGCAGATATTTAAAATAGTAATAATATTTCACAATATTGCTGGTTTTACTACATTTGAATGCCTTAAAGGCAGTTCACCCCAAAATGAAAATCCAGTCATTAATTTCTCACCCTCATGTCGTTCCAAACCCACAAGACCTCCGTTTATCTTCGGAACATAAATTAAGATACTTCTTTTTAAGAAAAATGCAATTTCTCCATCACTTTCTCCACTGCTGCTTCTCTTTATTCCCTCTCTTTCTTCACTCTCTCTTCTCTCTGTAGGTGACGTGCGTGATCAACAACTTCCAGCAGACAAAGCCCCCACCCCCTCCGGTGCGACCCCAGCGCCCTGAGTCTGTGCTGGGCATGCCCATGGTGGCGCTGCCCTGCGTAGAGAGTCCACTTGAAAAGTTAAGTGGCACTCAGGTAAGGGGTGGGAGTGGGTTAGTGGCAGGACTGCACACATAAGGGGGATGGATTACGCCCCACCCCGTCCTTCTGTGTTTGACCCAGTGGACCCTAATTTGACCCACCCAGCCCTCCTTCTCCCTTTAGTAGCATGTCCAACCTGCACAACCCAAACACCAACCACAGCACCCTGCAGAACCCACTGACGCTCTGGAGGATTGATCTGCTCCTTGCTTATCCCGAAGAGACGTTACATTACTGTTATTATAGAGTAACTGAGAAGCAGCAGAATGTTTAGGGCCATTAACTTGTTGATCCCTCAGTGGGTTGATGGGAGTTTAACATCTCTAGAGCAGATGTACCTTTACGACAAAGAAAATGGACTGTGTAGCATGAGGAACGGAAGGCCATTAGATGGTTCATTCTGGGAAAAATTACCGCAGTGTGAGTTTCCCTTCGTAGGCCACCCTCATCCTCCTCACTTTTGAAACTACTTTGCCTTCTTTTCCTCTCTTTGTCACCTTGACCATACTGTCATCCCTTTTCTCCCTCAGTCTTATATTTTGTTTAGTGATGCACTGAAATTTTGGCAACCTAATGGAGGGGTCACGGAGGGCCGAAATCATTGACCCAAAGAGTGATGTTTAATGTCCAGTATGTCAGGTTTTGACTGTCAACATCTATTTGGTGAACACGTTATGGAAACCTATTTGCGCCACAAATTAAAAATATTAAAAATGTAATTGAGTCCTTTTCTCTCACGATTTTGACTTTTCTCCCCATACAGTAAAAAAAGCTAATTTCGACATTTTTTTTCCCAGCACTGAATTTTTAAAGAGTAATTGCAGATTACTTTTTCTTTCTTAATTCTAACTTTAGCAGTTCTGACATTTTTCTTGTTTACATCATCATTCTGAGAAGAAAATTGCGAGTAGTGCTGTCAAACGATTAATCACGATTAATCACATCCAAAATAAACATTTTTGTTTACATAATATATGTGTGTGTTCTGTGTATATTCATTGTGTATATAAATACACACGCGTACCTGTATATATGTCAGAAACATATGCTATGTTTATATACTAAAAATATTTATTTATAATATAAATTATATGAATATAAATATAGACAGGTAAACATTCTCAAAATATATATACGGTATGTGTGTGTATTTATATATACATAATAATTATACACAGAACACACACGTATGTAAACAAACTTACGATTAATCATTTGAGATATATACACAGTAATGAAGAAAACTCGTAATTGAAAGAAAAAAGAGAATTGTGAGAGAATTTTTTTGTATTAAAAAAATTGCGACTTTATCACAGTTTTTTATTGAAATTTGGACTTTTTTCTTAGAATTGTAAGAAAACACAGTGCTGTGATCACTACAGGCATCACATTCATCGTGGCCCTTTTCCCTTTAGAAAAGTCATTCAGTTACAATAAACTCGATAGTTAGCTAGAAAAAATAACTCTAGAGTGATAAATATAAGCACTATATTACATATTCACTGTATTTTCGCAGCTTGTTCATGATATCTTCATTATTTCAAATCTGTTTAAATAAATCTGTTCATTACAGCCATTGTTTAAATGATTGTATTTCATCCAAATTGTAGTAGATTATACTAGAAAAATTGTATTATTAAAAACAGCATTAGTAAAAAGTTGACAAGTAAACTTTAAATGTTTGTATCAACTTGTTGAGTATTAAATAAATGTTACTTTTGGTTTCCGTTTTAATTTCGGTTTTTGATGTGTCAGTAAAAAAAATGAATTTTGGTGCATCACTTATTTTACTCTATCCGAACACAGTTTCCACCTTCCAGTCTTGGTTTCTCATCCTTTCTCTCTCTCTCTCCCCTCACACTCTCTCTCTCCCCCCTTACAGACTCCAAGGGGATCTCCATTCACTGAGATCACATGACCATCAGCCTCATCGGTTCCCCGTCCCCCCCGATGTCCTCATACCGTCTCGCTCCATTTCCAGCGAAGTCTAGACCAGCCGTCCCAGCATGCGCGCCACTGCGCCGCCCACTCCGCGGGACGCTCCGCCGCTCTGCACCGCTCCTACTCCACGCAGGTCTAGATTTCCTCACCTTCAACCCCTCATCCTCCATATTCCTCCATGCTGCCGATAGGGCCTCCACAAACCGCTCAAACAAACCACGAGAAGCACTTTTAGAGCGCCCGCTCTGAGATCCCAAACGCCAGAAATCACAGGTAGGCTTCTCTCTCTTGCCGGAGAGTTTGTTTGGACTGTGGGTGGAGGATTCGCACCTGTTCAGACCTCTCAAAACCAACCCGACCTACTTCCTGGGGAACCGATGAAGACTTGATCAGCTTTTGGCTGAAATTCAGAACTCTGGCTGCAATTTTTACTGCAGTGTCAGTTCGTATGTAAATACATGCATTGTTTTTTTGGCTTTTTGGTTAAAGGCATGTCTGTTTTGTTCCTATTTGATCATTAGGGTGAAAAATAGTCTCTGACACATGTCCTGGAAGGGTTTATAAACTGCCTAAAATGTCAATGTTTTGGCTTTGTTTTCCTCTTGTTTTCATACTTGCTGAAAGTAATGACTAAAAAAGTACTTTGACCAATAGAATGCAGGCCTTGTATAAAATCGACCAATCATGGCATGCAAGAAGGCGGGATCTACAGAGAACATCAAAGTAATGCAAATACATGTACATATAATGTATAACAATATACCAATAGGAAAACAAAGCCAAAACCTGGACATTTTAGGCAGTTTAGAAATCCCAGCTATGACATTTCTAAGAAAAAGAGGACGTATGTTCACCCTAGCACTGATGGAGTTTACAAGTTATGTTTTATAGTCATATCAGTGTATGGTTTTGAAAAACGACATACTTAAGTATCTATTGGTTTGTTTTTGAGTCATATTCACTATGCACTTGGGACAATCTCATCAGCATCAGCTATCTGGACGTCCTGTAAGTGCACATCAAGGAAAGAACCTCTAAACTTGGAGACGTTCTTGATACCAGCTCTTATAATAATGTTTGGATGCATGGCAAGGAATTGACAGACAGAATGACATAACACGTAAGAATCAACCACAGCATTCTTTTTCATTTTTTATGTCCTGTTTGTGCTCGCAAGGATTTTTCCACCAGCTAGATGTAATGCACAATCTGACATGAAGGCCTTTTCATTAATGTCTCCCCGGACACAACACAAGGCTTTCAGACATGAGACATTCTTACAGTTTTTCATCAAAGTATGGATTGGATTTTTCATTTCAAGAAAAGTGCCCCATGACGTCAACAGGACAGTAAAGACAGCATCTGTATTGTTGTTGGTATTTCTGTGAAGGTTTTCAAAAATGTGGTAGCTGGAGGTCAGCTAGTTTCTTTCCTGTGTAGTGAGCAACCTTTTCACATTCATATCACCGTGTGTTACCAGGGTTGTGCTCCATTCAGAATTGAGTTGAAGAAGTCGTTTGATTTCCTGAATTTAGACTTGAGGTAGCAAACTTGGAATTGAGGTTCAAATAATTTGAATGTAAGGAAATAGAATTAAAATGAATTGAAATTTGAAGAAATTCTGTACAGTAATCTTTAACTAGAAATGAAAGGTTTTGAAAGTTTAAAAGTAGGGTTTTTTTTGTTTAACATGAACAACTTTTTTTGGCACTTTTGTAAATAAAAAGCTTTTTTTTATATAATATTCTAATAATACCCTTAAGGAGTGTACAGTTACTGTTAACATTTAATTTGCGTTTTCTTATTTGTTATCTAGATATGAAATTACATATAGGCAATGTTATATATCATGTTCAGATAGATAGATAGACAGATGGATATAGATAGATAGGTAGATAGATAGACATATAGATATAGGTAGATAGATAGACATATAGACATATAGACATGATAGATAGATAGATAGATAGATAGATTGATTGATTGATTGATTTTCTTCCTGTCATTCCAATTTAACTTCCACAAATCACATTTGAACCAATTCTGAATTTTGCACAACACTGGTTAGCAAGTCAAAACCTTTAGCTGTCATTTTACAATGATGATGCTATGAAATGTCCTTGCAATGAAGTCATTCTTGCAAACAGCACAGGATGCCTGGTAATGGGATTTTAACATTACTTGAGCTGTTTGATGACTAGTGCATATTAATCATTAGCCTGCAATGCCTGGGTGATGAAAGACAAAAAGAAAAGTTGTTTTGGTAGTAGAGCGAGGTTTTACATTTTGATGAACAATTAAGACACATTGTTTTCTGTTGGAAGAACATGCCCTGATGAATCATTCATAAGAAAAGAAGGAAAGTGTATTAGAGGAATAGTTCACCCAAAAATTAAAAAAATGAAACTCATCCTCAGGCCATCTAATATGTAGATGTAAGATGTTTATTTCTACATCAGAACAAAATTTCAAGAAATTACATCTCTTGCTCACCAATGGATGCTCTGCAGTGAATGGGTGCCGTCAGAGTGAGAGTATAAACAGCTGATAAACATCACAATTATTCCTTAAGTTCAAGACCCCACAAGACCCCAGTCCATCATTAATGTCTTGACAGCTGGAAATCAACATGTTTGTAAGAAGCAAATTAATCTTTAACATGTTTTAACTTGAAGCTGTTAATTCCAGCTAAAGTCCTCTATCTAAAAATTCTGAATCTGGAGCGAAATCTGCACCGATCAAGAGAAAACAAAACATTACTAAACAAATATATCAGTGGATTTTGATGTGAGAGCACAACAGGAGTTGAACTTTCTCTCTGCCGGAAGCGTTATTATGGATTATAGACTCATATTTTGGCCAGAAGCAACAGTTTTTGAATTTAAAACACCTAAATGATGAATTTGCTTCTTACAAACACACACCTTTTAACTTAACAAGACATTAACTGATGGTCTGGAGCGGTGTGGATTACTTGTGGATTGTTGTGATGTTTTTATCAGCTGTTAAGACTCTCATTCTGACGGCACCCATTCACTGCAGATGACACATTGCTGAGGAAATGAAATGTTACATTTCTCCAAATCTGTTGCAATGAAGAAACAAAGGCATCTAAGTCTTGGAAGGCCCGAGAGTGAGTAAACTTTCAGCTAATGTTCTTTTCTGCATAACCTACTTCTTTAAGAAATTAAATCATTTTGAGCAAATGGTGAAGTGTCTCAGGCAGCTAAAATAAAGTCATGCTCACAGATTCAAATGCTTTTTTTTTTTTTTTGATCAAATAGATTTTCTACACAGAGGATGTCTCTATGTGCCGTTGTACCATACGTAAACCAAGTGTTGTGCACTTCATTTTATCAAGCTGTTAAAAATGTTTCAGATTTTTTGAAAAATGTTTCCTTTAAATCACATTTCTTTTCTAACGTAGTGTTTACTTAGTCTAATTGTTTGGTACTGTAAGTAAGCTGTGTATACAAATTGTGTGTACTTTAATCAGATGAGTGTAAACGCTCCACCTTGTTGCACTCTAAACGGATGAAAATTAATGTTTGTAACATTAACTGTGACATCTAATCTGTCTGATGCCCCTCAGCCTTTACATCCCGGCACCAGGTCCAGCCTCTGCCACATTCTGTGCTACGTACAGTTACTGTCTCTGTTGTAAGAGCACCATATACACATGCTTGGAAACACCTTCACACCCTTAAAACACTCCATTAAAGGTGAAGTCTGCAATTTTTTACCGCTAGGGAATGGAATTACAACAGCAATGACTGTTTTCAAAAAAGTTTTCCTAAACCTCTGCTATTGGTCGAGCCAATGCTGCTGTTTTAGGCTGGTCAGGATTCTCAAAGAATCAGAACAAGAAAGATTCACAGCCATACAGTATATATATATATATATATATATATATATATATATATATACATTTTGGACAAATCAAGCTGCGAATGGTTTATTTATCATTTTAGAGACTGAAAGAAATTACATGCTTCACCTTTAAAAATCTTTTATCTGTAGCTCTCAGCTCTCTCGTTCCTTCTTTCATACACCCAAATGAAAAGATATTTGTACAGTTTTGCAAACAAGTCTTTTTCTATTAAAAAATCCACAAGAGTTTTGCACACCATTCCTGTGCACCAGATTAATTTGTTACATTGGTGATTTTTATTTATATACACCCAATGAGTCATTGATCTGTGTTTTGGGTAACTGAATAAAGTAAAATCTTGACATGCTTCTGACTATTTTTGTTACATCGTTTTTAAAGGTTTTGTTGATTGCCGGAGGCCTGCTCCATTTTAGTTACAATATGTGACTAAAAACAGCCTTTTAAAGTGATTTGACTCATAACTGTGCTGTTATGTAAGTCACATGTGACTGGTTAACTACTACAATTGTATACATCTGATTCTGTGTTATATTTCTATATGCGTTATGACCACATATATGTCATATTCAGAAGATTCGCCTATTAATGTGAGCTTTTTCAGTGAACAAAATTCTGTTTTTCATGTTTTTGTTACATCTTTGCTTGACAAAAGCTCTCCAGCTAATTATAGGTTTGATGTCACCTATAAAAGCAGTTATGCAACCGCAGAGGTTCTTTAGATAGTAATTATGATGTCCAAAATACTGTAGTTAAGGCTAGTTGAGTTAAATAACAAGCAGAACTATTCACTGCCATCTTCTGATGGTTATTACATGTCTGTAAAATCAAATGACAACATTCACAGCTAAGGGGGAAAAAACACTTTTTTTTAAAGCCATTTCATTACTAAACAACTACAGGCAGGCTGTTTCATTCTGGAAATGATTTCAAACCAAAAAAATCAAAAACAACGCAAAGAAACCCCAGCAGTGTTTTCCCAGTTTCCTCATGATGGTCAATATTGCACAATCAGTAAACTGAAATCTGCTGCTGTCATGCTTTAATGCGTTTCTTCTAAAGGGGATTCATGCAGTGTGTCTTGGTTGAGTTTGTTTCTTGATCAGAACAGATTTAGGCTCTTATTATACTTACTTTAGACTCTCATTCTGACGGCACCCATTCACACTTTGATGAGCAAATGATAATGCTAAATTTATTGAATCTGTGTTATTGTGAAGAAATAAACATCTACATATAAGATGGCCAGAGGGTGAGGATATTTATAGCGCATTTTCATTTTGGGGTGAACTGTTCCTTTAAGACAGCTTGTTATATCTTAAAAATTGCATATGCATTTCTTTTTGTTTTTCTTTTTGCTTAAACTTTCGCATTACGTAGTCGTCATATGATATTCCAGAAAATATACTACAAATACAAATGTTTTGTAGATAGATTATTCTCTCAAACTGTGGATTTTAATGAGTTGCGCTGGAATGGTGGGCGTGGCTTCTTGAGGGGGTGTGTGCGATGAGGAGGGGTGGGCGGGGCCGTGCCGACGTCACCGCGAACCCTGTCAATACGGTGAAGAAATGCAGTGTTTGCCGCAGCGGGCTCCGTGGAGCTTTACGAAATCCTCGCGTGTTTTTTAAAGGTGGGAAATGGCCTCGCTCCAGAAGTACAGGTTTATTCGCCAGTACGCTACCGACGACGCGCGGGTTTGAAGACAGCGAGTGAGCGAAGCGCTCGCTAGCCGTCGCCATCCAGATCAAACTGGGTTCGTGGACAGAAGAAAGCAGACAACAGGATCTGGACACGTTTACACAGACCTATGAGACTCTTATCAGGTAATGGACACTGTAAATGTCATGAAGCGTGTGTGTACAGAAGCATCGCTCTCTGCACCTGTCACACATGCATTATTTACATGGCCATTGTTAGGGCGAAAGAAGAATAGAAAAGTTTAGCGCCCAGGAGTTGGTTTGGACACTCATTCAAGTCACTTACAAATGCAGAGTTGTCTTGTACACCGCACATGCTGCACGTTTACTTGCGTTAAAGCGGCTGGATTCAAGCGTGCTCGTTTTGTTATTGTTGGCGAGTTTGAGAATCGGGGACGGTTACGCATTATTATGCACCGCATTATGACGTACCGGGCTATTATGACGCAGCCGCTCTCTCGTAGAGATGTCGTGGATGTAGATTGCTGTTGCTTTGCTGTTCGGGTGAAACTAAACTTGCTCAGTGGAGCAAGCTTCCGCATAATTTCGTATACGAGAGCTGTTTTTTTCTTTCTTTGTCACATGTTTCTTGTCATACAGCTTCTTAAAATACAGACTATCGTACGAAAATAGCCTACATCACAAATATTTGTCTGATTATATTAAGGAAAAGGTTCCTTCTGCTTTTAAAGGGAAGATGTAAATGTATTTAAACTTTATAATTGTGTACTTAATACACTTTCCCTGTTTAATCAGGAGTTTTGAAATGTTAGCATTTGCTAAAATCACTGTATATCTACCCAGACTTTTAACTTCTCCCTCTAAAACTGAATATATACGATTGGAATATTTATAATGTAGGCCTATATATATATATATATATAAAATCAGTAAAACAAAAACACATAGGGCACAATAGTAATATAAAATATGTACTATATATGTGTATATACTGTACTATGTGCATCTATATTTTAGGGTTTTCAGTTACAACGAGATAAAACACTTTACTTATATATATATATATATATATATGTATGTATGTATGTATGTATGTGTATATATATATACAGCTCTGGAAAAAAAATAAGAGAACACTGCAGAAAAATCAGTTTTTTTTGGGGTTTAATCCTAAAAACTGTTAATCTCACCAATACACCACCAATACAAATCAATGCACGATTGTTTCATTTTTTGTGAACTGC
>JAUMHE010000044.1:2727738-2742969 GCA_032359235.1 Enteromius mattozi | reverse complement strand
GCATAATAGAGTGATTTCTGGGAAGGATCATGTGACACTGAAGACTGTGTAATGATGCTGAAAATTCAGTATTACATCACAGAAATAAATTATATTTTCATACCTATTGAAATAGAAAACAGTAATTTGAAATTCTAATAATATTTTACAATATTACTGTTTTTACTGTATTATTAATCAAATAAATGCAGCCCTGGTGAGGCGTCTTTCAGAAACATTTAATTATTAATTAACCAAAAAAGACCCATTGTGTAACAGTAGTATATGTATGTTATATAATTTTATTTTTGTGTGACAAGACATTCTTGAACTATAACTTCTTCACAGTTATTTTGTTTTCACTCATTTTCAGATGGGCACCAATAAGTTTGCCAGTCAAAAGGGCATGACATCTTACGGCACACGGCGTCATCTCTATGACCCAAAGACGGGTATGGAGAGTCCTCTGGACCAATCAACAATCAGCCTGCAGATGGGCACCAACAAAGGAGCCAGTCAGGTACTCATAAATTTCTAGTGCTATTCACAAATTATCTAAGATGTTGCTTATTTCTATCTCTTTTCCCCCTCCGCAGGCCGGCATGACGGCCCCTGGCACCAAGCGGCAGATCTTCGATAAGAAGCTGGACATGGAGATGTGCGACACCTCTACCGTCTCACTGCAGATGGGCACCAATAAAGTGGCGTCCCAGACCGGCATGACGGTGTACGGCCTGCCCCGTCAGGTGTACGACAGCAAGTACTGCTCCAGCCCTAATGACTACATCAACAACGGCCAGGACTCAGAGATGGATGGATATCAGTATTCCGACTAGGATGAACAGACAGCTGCCAGCACACTGCTTTACAAAAATTCACCTGCACTATTTTTATATTGCGAGTTCATGTCGACCAGTAGGACCAGCTTGAACTGTTTCCTGAAATCACAGCCACCGATCAAAGCTGAGATCTTCAGTGACTGACCGCTCGTAGAAAACAAGGCTTTTTGTTTTTTACACACAGGCTTTACATGTTTTATTTGATTTTATAAGTATTTTTGAGTGTGTCATTTTCCCATCTCCTGCATGGCCCAGTTTTCTTATATGAAAAAATAATGCCGTTGATAAACGTAGAGATATTATTTATGATGTTAGATATACACTACTGTACTACACTAATACACTACACTAATTTTGAATCATTTAGATTTCTTATTGTTTTGAAAGCTGCATTTATTTGATTAAAAATACATTCAAAATAACTGTTTGAATATATTGTAAGATGTCATTTATTTCTGTGATCAAATCTGCATTTTCATCATCCTTACTGCAGTCTTCAGTGTCACATGATCTTTCAGAAACCAGTCTAATATGCTGAGTTTTTGGTGCTTTTTATTAAAAAAAAATATATATTATTTTTAAAAACACTTAAATATGTAGGGTACCATTTTTTTAAAGAAATGAATACTTTTTTTGTAGAAAGGATTAATGGTTCTTGTTATTATCATGTTTTTGCTGCTTAATATTTTTGTGAAAACTGTGACACATTTATTTGAAATAGAAATCTTTTATAGCATTATAAATGTCTTTACTGTCACCTTTGATCCATTTAACTGATCCTTTCTAGAAAAAAAATTGAATTTCTTTAAAAATTGTACCCTACATTTTTGAATGACAGTGTATTGTTTAAAACAATACTTTTTTTTTTTTTTTACAAAAAGCACCAAAAACTCAACATTAATAATCAGAAATGTACCTTGAGCAGCAAATCAGAATATCAGAATGATTTCTGAAGGATCACGAGGCACTGAAGACTGGAATAACGATGCTGAAAATCTGATGACAAATGACATTTTAGAATATAAAACAATAGAAAACACTGATTTGCAATTGTAATAATATTTCACAATATTACAGTATTTTTGATCAAATAAATGCAGCCTTGAAACAAAAGGTTTAAAAATATCACACTACACTCCAGCCTTCTGCCCCATATAGTGGATTTTCAGTGGATTTGGTCACAGATTTGGTTCCCTGATGCTCTTTTGATTGAATGGAGGAAGAGAAGCTCCAGCAAAGACGCCCCACTACTGCCAATTTCCTGAAGCATCCCAAATGAACTTAACTACTGCCTCTAAGAGATTGTCTGGATATTTTATAGATGTTGTCATTCAGCCATAAGCTTCAAAACAACATTTAAATACTGTCATTTTGCATATAGTTTAAAAAGGTGTAAACCTGCCCTGCTCCAGCACACCTGATTGTGCTTCTCAAGTAATTCTGATGAGCTAATTCAGACGTGTTAAATAGAGCTGCAAGACCCTGAGAGTCCTGCCCTAAACGCCGATTCTCTGACAGGAGCGCCATCGGACGATGTTGATCCAGGGCATGTCCTCACGTCCTGCCGGGGTAAACACAGTAAGCGTCATCAAAACATGCATGTGAAGTCATTACTAAGAACACAAGAAAACTGAAATGAAAGCAAGAGGAAGCTAAAATCTCACAGTCTCGGTGTATGAAGTGAGAAGTACATGACTTTAGTAGTGCACAGTAATATTTCATCAAGCTACATATTACCAACAAAGCAGTTTATCTACATTATTTTAATGAAGAAACATTAAATAATTAATTAAGCTAGTATAATGACTGTATATAGGGAGGATTTGGGGCAGTCTGGCCAAGAGAGTAGATGGACATATAGAAAACAAACTACTGTATCATACTGTGAAAAATCATGTGAAACTTAAATTGGCACTTTTTTTAAAAGACAAATGGCTCCCTCCCAATAGCTATGTAGAAACGATTTAGTAAACTTGCATATAAACCGCTTCTAGCCTGCCAAACCTGATACTCAATTATGAAAGTGAAATTATGCAAAAGCACAACTGGCAAGATCTGCTCATGATGAGGATGGTTGTGGCTCTACATATAAGTTTTAATGTGCAGAGTTAATATATTTAGGTGTTTAAAAAAAAAAGCAAAACAAAACAGTATAGACATGACTAGATCTCACCCTCATGCAAATCAATTGAAGATATTAGTCTTTCATATTTCATATATCAGTGTGTGTTAAGGATTGTCATTGTTTCGCATTACCGCTGGAAACAGCCGAGCACAAGATCATAAAACAGTGAATTATGTTTGTTTCTCACAGAAGGTGATGTAGCGTGTCCCTCTTGCATTAATGCTTCTGACATCTTTATTTATAAGGCTTACCAACAAAGGCTGAGCAAGTGAAAACTAATAAATCACTATTTTCAAATTACTTCTCTTTATTTTCCATGAGTACTGGTTAAAAACTGTTTTATATATATATATATATATATATAAATACATTGCATTCTAACTGATTCCACAACAGAAACAGACCACAGATTTCCACGAGAGAATATGCAAATGTTTTATTAACACTACATGGTCTTATAAAAACCTAAATTGTAGAATAAGACAAACTAAAAGATTAGCAACAAATGAAAACGGAAAGAAAACAGCTATTTTGAAATGAATGACATCTGTTGCAGCGTTTCTGTAACGCTAAACAAAGGGAAAAGGCTGGATTTTAAAATCATCATCTTCTTCTCAGTGTTGCCTGATTCTCCATCTGTGGCTTTATTAGATCATTCTTTCAGCTTCAAAACTGAACAGTGAATCAATACAGGAGTTTAAAACAAACAAACAAAAGTCTTTAGGTGTATTTGGTCGTCTGTGACATTTGACCCGGCAAAACTACTGATTGGCCGCTTCGCAAGCATCTATCCAATCACTGTACACGTCCACCGGCTCTGAGAGATCTGAGAGAGCGATTAAGGACAAGACCAACATCGCATTAAACATATCATTCACCCCCAAAATTAACTTTAACTGATGAACTGGAGTGGATTATCGTGATGTCTTTATCAGCTGTTTGGACTCTCATTCTGACGGCACCCATTCACTACAGAAGAGAGAGCAAGTAAACAGCACATTTATATTTTAGGATAGACTATTCCTTTGGTAATTTACATCATGCAATAAACACAGTCACTCATACTTTTAAGAAGGATACAAGTTATTGGTGTCTGGAATTCCTCTAGACACACAGTACAGGATATTATCCCTGTATTTCGACTTCGTTCCCTGGAATAAAGTAGAATTGTTGTGCATTAGTGATGGTTTCGTTCAATCTCGAAGCAGCACACAAGGAGTTTTGTTCTTACATTTTAACGTCACATGATTTCTCGTGGTTACAGAAGGGGCAGGTAAACTGGGTGTCCAGGTTTCCCGTCATCTTTTTCTTGGGAGGGGGTTTTCTCTTCGACTTTCTGCGTCCCATCTTTTGCTTCACGGAGGAGAAAGCACAGAGAAAGTGAGACCCAGTATACTTGAAAGCAATCTCTGAACATGAACTGAAGGAGCTGCTTGTGTCAAACACACACAGATCAACCCATGAGGTTTACAGCATAAACACGCAGATCATGGTGACCTTTAGGTGATAACATTTAGCATCTAAAATGATATCAAATGAATGGACGTCATTTCTAAACCACGCCAATACAGATTTAGACTTGAACTGGTGTAATATCTAGCTGTGGCGTGTTTCTAATGTTTATTTTTATTTAGTTTTAACGTTGTAATATTTAGAGGTGCTCTAACATCTCAAAGGGAACAGAAAAACAAATAAACACAGATGGTAATACAATGAAAACCCGCGTAAACCATATGGTCAAAACACTCAACGCTACGTAACGCACGGGCGTTTAAGAAAGGCATTATTCTTTCCGTGAAAAAAGAAATCTCTTACCAAACTGCGATTAAGGTGAGAAGACTCTCGACGAAAACCAGCAAACAGCGCCTACAAAGAATAAACAGAAGATGTACTTCCGCTCGGTCAAATGTCCCTGTAGCGCCCTCTGACGGAAAACACCGGAACTACAACAGAGTGCAAAACTCACTTCCTTTGGTGAAAACAACGTGCGAATTGAGTTAATTTCATTGTGTGCATTCTTTGCGCATATATCTTTTTTTATATATATGTTTTATTTCATGTTTCTGTTCGTTTGTTTTGTTCTGCGTTTTATGTTATGAATTTGATGTCAGGAGCACTAAACCTTATTCCTTTCAAATCTAACTGTATACATTTTCCTTTAAAAAAGTTTAAGTACTAAAAAATTACCAAAATTTAAATAAACTAAACTAAATAAATCACGTTTTAAAAATAATCACTTAAAATATAAAAACTTAAAATATAAAAATGACAGCTCATTCATAATATTAATAAATATTATCCTAGTGTATGTATAAAATACTGAATAGATTTACTTTTATGTAACAAATTCGGTGTTGTAAAAGATATTATAAATGTAGTACTGATTTAATGTTACTTATTATGTTTTAGAGTTAATATTGGATGGATATTAGAAATACACGCAGCTCCTTGCATCGTGATTGGATGACATATGCCCGTGTATTTAAATACTAGAGCGTGATTGGTTGGTGTGATCACGGGGGCGGGACTAACAGTGTGATATCGTGCAGCAGAAATTTTGTGCAGAAAGATAAGCGCCGGTTTTCTTCGAAAGTGATCGTAGGAAGACCTGCATAGAGAGACTCATAAACTCGGGTACGTATTTTCTGTAGACCGACATGATTGACTCTGAGAGGGAAATCGCTTCAGTGTGTCACTGCTTGCGTAAGTAACAGAAAACGCGTGAACGACTATCACGGAAGTCTTGAAACGTGCTGTTGTCATTTCTTATTAACGAGCCGAAAAGTAAACTGACGCAAATTATATCAGCGGATCCAAAAGCATAAGCGATCAGGATCATCGGTAGGGTGTTTATGCGTAACTACAGCCTCTGTTTTGTAATAGTATGTTGTTCTCGACATTTTCAGTCCATGCACAAAAAACTCTTTATCTGCGCTGACACACTTTAAATGTATGTGCACGCAAAATTGCATAATGCATGTTATATATTATTTGTGAAATGCACTAGAGCTTAAAATTTAGACTTTGCATCTTTGTTCTGAGACAGTTTTATGTGTTTCAAATTGATGATGTATTAGTAATATCATTTACTTTTCAGAAGTTAATTATGGCTACTGAGGGAGACCCAACTGACTTTGTAAAAGTGCTTCACCTTCTGGTCATTTCCTTCACCTGGGGAATGCAGGTGTGGGTGTCTTTCATAGCAGGTAAATTAATATACATGGGTGTTACGATACACTCACATGATGATCATAAAACACTCCATATGTACTTCTAACTTCTCTTTATATTTCTTTAGGTCTTGTTTTGATTTCCCAGGTATCCGTGCACACCTTCGGTCTTGTGCAAAGCAAGTTATTCCCATTTTATTTCTACTGTCTGCTGGGTGCCAATGCAGTCAATCTGGCCATATATGCTGTGTACCACCCTAGAGAACTGCTGGACTGGCATGAAGGCGTACAGGTTGATCAACCTAAATCTTTGTCTCCTGCATAAATAGTTTACCCAGAAATTAATATGTGTTCCCAGGCCATCCAAGCACTGAGATTCGGCCTTACATCACTTGCTCGCTAATAGATCCTCTGCAGTGAATGGGTGCCGTCAGAATCCGAAGAGCTGATAAAAACATCACAAGTAATCCACACCACTTAAGTCTGTCAGTTAACATCTTGTGAGCCAAAAAGCTGTGTGTTGTAAGAAAAAAAACATCATAGCTTGTGGCTAAAATATTAGTCTGTGCCCCAAAATAATACTTCCTCCACTAAAAATGTCCATTCGTATAACTGTTCTGGACTGTTTTCACTTGTAAACAGCTTGATCTGTGCATGTATTTCTTTCCCAATTCAGATGAGGCGACTTTTTCACCAGGGAAAGCAATAATATATATAGGTCTCATATTTTGAAGCAATTGTTTGACAGTAAAACCCTCTTAATGATGGATTTGTTTCATACGAACATGCAGCTTGCACTTTTTCATTAACTAATAGACTGAAGTGGTGTGGGTTATTGATGTTTTTCTCAGCTGTTTCGACTCTCATTCTGACGGCACCCATTCACTGCACAGGATCTGTTGCTGAGCAAGTGATGAAATGCTACATTTCTCCAAATCCGTTCTGATGAAGAAACAAACACATCTGCATCTTGGATGGCCTGATGCTGAGTACACTTTAAGCCAATTTTTGTTTCTCATTCTTCATGTTGTTTCTTTTGTTAAATGCCTCTTTTGTTTGTTTTTCTGAGCAGATGACTCTGTTCTTTGTGGCCGTGGTCACGGCCGGTCTGAACGCTCAGTGGTTTGGTCCGTCTGCCACAGAGTGCATGCTGGTCATGCAGGAGATCGAGAAGGAACACGGTCTGGGGAATCAGGTGGGTATGAGCTCCAATAAAGAAGGATACGACAAACTACGCGAGCAGGACCCAAAATACAAGGAGCACAGGACCACCTTCTACCGCTTCCATGGTCTGTCCAACCTCTGCAACCTTACAGGCTTTTTCTCCACCACCGTCAATCTCATTTACCTGGCCCTTCATTTGGGAACTATATGAGTGTGATGTGTGCTTATGAGGACGAGTCCAGTCAGACAGATGTTTTTAGAGAATTGTCTTGTGTATGTTCTCTTTTTCTGTCGGGATGTTTTGTATAACAATAATGCTTCTAATTTTTATACAACAAGAGTGTTTCGTGTTCTTTAAGGTGAAAAGAATCAAATTCAGATGCGTTGAAGTGAGCCAAAAGTGAAAAGTTGATTTTGTATTCACGCTGTCCCTAAAAGTGGTCTTCAATCTCAATTTAGTCAGTTTTATTTGTGAGTTCAAGTCCGCTTCAGCTCAGTTTGTTAATGACTTTCCTTTTAAATCTTTCTATGTAATAAATAATTCTGCACTCTCAGACAATGTATAAAACACATATTTAGTTTTTTTTTAATTAAGTAAGCAGGCCCAGTCATAATAAATGATATTATTATGGATGTTAACAGTATTTCTCCCTACTTTAAAATGCTTCAATCTGAGTTATTGCATTGCATCTTTTGTTTATAATAAACAGACTGTCTATTTAAACATGCATTAGTGATAATATAGCGGTTTATGATTGTTTAATCAGTGCGTTTTAATTTGTTGGTGAAGTATGTTCTATATTTGTTTTTGCCTTAATGTTTCACAATGTGAACAATACATATATTTTCCCACTAGAGGGCTGTTTGTGGAAAGGCTTATGAAAATGAGCAACCCAATTTTAGCATTGTCAATCATAAAATGCTGTTCCCTATAGAATGAATGACACTAAGATTACAATTAAACTCTATGGAAAAGCAATGAATAGTAACTGAACCTTTGATGGTCTTTGTAAACATGATGTTTGAACAGCAAAGTAAACTCTTTTATCACTGGACACGGAGGATGGTGAAGATTCAGTGACATACAAATGTGATTCATGTTGATTTTTCTCCATATTCAAGCCTTTGATATGAAGATCTGTTTTTCTTTATCTTTGTTCCATACAGTTTTTGTTTAAGCATATTTTCCCTTTCGATTAGCTATAAGATTGCTTGTGTGTGTTTGTGTCCATTGCGAACCTTTTTTTTAATCAAGCATATATTTAGATAAAGAAATATCCTGTGTATGTTGAGTTTTAATTAAAAAGTAAATGCAATTTACTCTATACCCTGAAAAAGTAGTTGCAGACATCTAGTAAACAAGCATTGTGAATGTTTTTATTTGCATTTACCAAAGTTGTACACAAACCTGAATGCTGGCCAGGCTTCAGTGAGATAAATAAAAGCAAGAGATGGAGTATCCTATAATGAATATAGATTCATTAATTCTGCTGAGTGATAATAGCCTACAGCCTACTTCATTCACAAAATGTTAAATTCTTATTGTGACGTGTTCTGTGCCATTAACGTTAATGAAAGTCGATTTTGATGACTTTCTCCACAACTCATAGGATGTAAGGGCATTCTGGGAAATGAAGTTTTTTACATGGACCCCATTAGTAATAAAAAATTATAAAAAAAATTAAACAAGTCTATCCGTTCAAACTTTTATTCCAGGCATTTTAGTTCATTCTTAAACATTTAAATTTACAGAGTCATTTCTGATATTAGACAAATTTGCCCATATTTGCAGAAAAGTGTGTAAAGAGGAAGAAAAAGAATGCTGTTCGGGACGGAGCTGGAAACTGCTGTGTAAACACTTCAGATCCGGGAGCTTCGTCACTCACTCACACACACACAATTACACACGGTCTCACACACCGAACGAGTTACATACGCGTTTCCACGCGAGGAGGAAGTGCCGGTGGCTTTACCGGAGCACAAGATAAAGCACCGAGGATCCGTGTGAAGGTAAGAACTTCATCCAGTTCACTCTTTGCTTTTGAGAGTCATTTCGAGTCGCATGCACACCTTTCTCTGACTCCGGATGGGACACGCTTGATGAACTTTGGGTCAAGACGTGCACTGTTAACGTTCCGTTCATCAAGCCATCGCGATGATGACGTTGTTGTTCTTTAGAATAGTTTCGAACGCCAGAGAGAGCGAAGATTCGAATTCAGTCCAGATTCAGGCTGAGAACTGAACAGCTGCAAAAAAAAAGAAGTAGCCTCCCGTTGTACAGTTCTTGGCACGTTTCGGCTACAATGGCTCTTACACGGTATTGTTCTTTGGAATATGGTACACATCAAAGTATTATCTGATACTGTACCGTTATACGTTTTTGTTTTGTTTTTTGTTAGGAAGAAAGTAAACCTCCCCCATTCGTGGATTAAACACGTTATTTAGTCATATTCATTAGATGTTATTTATTTTATGAAATGTACTGTGTGATTGTCATCTTTGAATCAGTCTGCAGTGAATGAAAGTAAACTGTGTGCTGTTTAATTCCATTCAACTGGAGCACAGTTGTGGACATCTGCCAGATGATCAATAGACAGATCAGTGCCATGGTAACCAGAGACCCTGGCCCTCAAAAACACCATTTGGCCCTCTGGTATAAGTGATGAAGTCAGGTGTCACAGATCACTGGTCTGTAGCACGCCTGAAAAGGACATTCAAAACAGCTGAGATGAATTTTGGTCGTGTTGTTTGTTGAGAGATCTGATTTTCTAAATCTGATCGTTTCAGTGTTGTGTGTCAAAAATATGCCATGCACTTACAATGAGATTCTGTGAGGCAAGATGTTCCTGTAAGGTTTAAAGCAGAACAATAATAATAATATCATTATACTATTATAGTTTTGTTGATATTTTGAATCTTAGATTTTATTTTTTGTTAAAAAATGTATTCTTGTAAATTTAAGGTCAAAATAACTTAACCATTCTTCTCCCGTGACTTACGTCTTCCACCATTTTACACTTCCAGCTTGCGTACACTATCCACTAGGCATAAACAACTGCAGATACATGATACACATACATGTGCGTGCTTTCCCCTGGATGTAAACAAGGTTGGTTACATCAAATACGTTAAAGCTTGCGTATGCGCTGCATTTAGATACTCTCTAAAATGGTGGAAGACTTAAGTCAGGGGAGAAGAATGGTTGAGTAAATTATGTTA
This sequence comes from Enteromius mattozi, assembly GCA_032359235.1. NCBI lineage: Eukaryota > Metazoa > Chordata > Actinopteri > Cypriniformes > Cyprinidae > Enteromius > Enteromius mattozi. Next base: position 2,732,473 of record JAUMHE010000044.1, on the reverse strand, counting down.
TTTTTGTTTTCTTAAGTATTCTCCTAGCGTCGCAAAACTGTCGTTGAGCCACTGATGTCACAAGGATGGTTTTACTGATGTTTTTACTACGTTTCTGGATCTGGGATCATTTCAGTTGTATTGCTGTCTATGGAGGGTCAGATAGCTCTCCGATTTCATAAAAAATATCTTATGTTCCGAAGATGAACGAAAGTCTTATGGGTTTGGAACGACATGAGGGTAAGTAATTAATGTCAGAATTTTAATTTTGGGGTGAACCAACCCTTTAAGGTCTGATTCTATGCAGATTAATGTTAATGGGGAGGGAAAGGGGTTCAAAACAGTCCATAGCTTTATTGATTTGTGTCTCTCATGGGACAAGTGGGATGGGATTCAGTGTTCTTACTAATGGACAGACATAACTGTTTTCCATTTGAGTACATTTTGAAAATGTCATTTGTTCCTGTGATCAAAGCTGAATTTTCAGCATCATTACTTCAGTCTTCAGTGTCACATGATGATCCTTCAGAAATCATTGTAAAATGATTATTGGCTGCTCAAGAAACAATTATTATTATCAGTGATGAAAACAGTTGTTCTACTTTATAAAAAACTGATATGTTTTCTCAAGATCCTTTAAGTTAAAAAAGAACAGCAGATATTTGAAAAAAGATTTTTTTGTAACATTATAAATGTCTTCGATGTCAAACATCCTGTGTTTGTTTTAATTAGAGGAATTTTCCACTTAAAATAAGATGTTTATAACCTAATATTTTCCCACTAGAGGGCTGTTTGTGGAAAGGCTTATGGAAATGAGAGGACCAATTTTAGCATTGTCAATCATAAAATGCTGTTTACATTCCTTATAGAATGAATGACACTAAAATTGCAATTAAACTCTATGGAAAAGCAATGAATATTAACTGAACCTTTGATCATCTTTGTAATAACTCTTGTGTAATTATGAAGTTAATGTTTTAGTAGGTCTATATTGTTAGTGTGATATTGTAAGTAATAAGTAATGTTAATATGGAGGGAAAGGGGTTCCATACAGTCCATCATTGATTTGTGTGTCTCACGGGACAAGTGGGATGGGATTCGGTGTTCTTACTAATGGACAGAGAGCTGTGCTGAGTGCCGTTTGGTATAAAACCATTAAATTGAGTGTTGAAATGAATGGTGAGCATAGATCTGCCATGTAAGGTCTGTTTTATGGTGTTGTTTTAGGGTTTCATAAAAGAACCAGCAGCAAAGTAGCTTGGGAGATTTGGGCCAGCTGTGTAATCTGCCTTGTCTTGTTATTGAAGATCATGGAATAAATCCACTTTCACTGTCATCTTTGGCTTTAATTTTAGTGTTAGAAGGCCTAGTACAGCCAGTGCACATGCTCAACATGTGACAGGACTTTTGAGGGAGCTTAAGATCCTTTGAGAAAGTACAGTTTAACTCAACTGTTTCATTTGAACAGTAAATCAGTAATAGCAAGTGAAAGGCATTGTTTAATTGCAAAATGTTTTGTTATATAGACTACATTTATGATGCTTTTATGATGCTCTGCTCACCAAGGCTGCATTTATTTAATGAAAAATGCAGTAAAATCTGTAATATTTTGAAATATTATTACAATTTCAAAGAAATGTTTTCTATTTGAATATATTTTAACATGTAATTTATTCCTGTGATTCAAAGCTGAATTTTGAGCATCATTCATCAGTCTTCAGTGTCACATGATCCTTCAGAAATCATTCTGATATTTTGCCGCTCAAGAAACTATTATTATTATTAATGATGTTGTGCTACTTAATATTTTTGCAGAAACTTATGTTTTTTCAAGATCCTTTCTTATAAAGTTAAAAAAATTGTAGCTTTGTTATCTCTTTTGCATTCTTGCTGAATAAAACTAAGCGCAAACATTTAAGCTTTACCACATTCTGTGCTTGTTTTAATTAGAGCAATTTTCCTCCTAAAATAGGAAGGTGTTTCATAACCTTTTAAGTGTTTCTTGTTGTCTTGCCCAATGATTTTGCAAGTTTACCCTAAACCGGACCGTTAGGATCAACCACCAGTTACAACTTCTCCAAGCAGTGAGCACATGATCATCACAATCAGACTGTCTCTTCACGGTCCTTCAGCCCCCTCCAACTCACAGACCTACTGTTCTGTATTACTACTGCAATCGAGTTCAAAAAGATACTACCTAACAAGAGCTCTCATGTGCTCGAGACAATAGCTGCTGTGGGCAGTCCCTCTCTTTGTAGAGGAGTGGTGTTTGGAGCGCTCCGCTCGCCTTTTAATGGGTCTGCGTGCTTTGTTCGTGGGCCCGTCGCCATGGAGACCCTCTCCATCAGGCCCGTGAGTGTCTGATTGATCAGCTGGACTGTGGAGGGGTTTTATTTCCATTCCCTAGAGTTCGTATGTTAGTTTGAGCTTTTCTGCCAGTGGACATGGCCGGTTCTGAAGGTTGTGCTCCGATGGTAATCAGAGTCGTGTTTTCAGACCAGAACATGAAACGGCGATCGCAAACCTAGTTTACTTTCGTAATGTGATGTGATTTAGAGTGAAACTCGATATTTGATGAGAAAACAATGATATATGTTTTTTTCCCGCCGCTTCTTAAGAGTAGGGCCAGTTTTGTTTATATATTAAATGAGAAACCAAATTTATCTGGAGATAGTTCAGTAAAATTTCATATAGTTTCATGCATTTAAATTGTATAGCAGAATTGATTTGATTTCTCAATCTTAGCTACCAAGTGGCTTTTGTAGTGATTTAGTAATTGAAGGTGAAATGCTGGTTTTCTGTGTTTCAGATGGCATCAGTGAGCGACTCTCGTCTCCAGCCGTCACAGAAAGATGCGGCCGACCAAAACTTCGACTACATGTTCAAACTCCTCATCATCGGCAACAGCAGTGTCGGTAAAACTAGCTTCCTGTTTCGCTACGCCGACGACTCCTTCACTTCAGCCTTCGTCAGCACGGTGGGGATCGACTTTAAGGTCAAAACCGTTTTTCGCAACAACAAGAGGATCAAACTGCAAATTTGGGTGAGTTTCATTGTCCCCTGATCAGTCAGATATCTTAAAGGAGAATCTGTTTTTGAACTACTAATTTCTAATCTCATCTATTCGGATGTTTTATTAGCTATCTTTATATTACAACACTACCATTCAAAACTTTTAGGCCAGTCTATTGTGGTCATCAAGTCTTCATTTATTTGATACAGTGAAAATGGTAATTTTGTGTAATGTTGTTAGAATTTAAAATAACTGTTTTCAATATATTTTAAAATTAATTTATTCCTGTGATGCATAACTGAATTTTCAGCATCATTACTCCAGTCTCACGCGATCCTTCAGAAATTATTATAATATGCTGATTTGCTGCTCAAAAACATTTTCCGATTATTATCAATGCTGAAAACATTTGCTTAATAATTTATAATTAGTGCTGAGAAACAATTAATCGCGATTAATCGCATACAAAGTAAAAGTTTTTGTTTACATAATATATGAGTGTGTACTGTGTATGTTTATTATGTGTATATATATATAAATAATACAAAAAACACTCATGTATATATTTAAAATAATGTAAACAAATATGTTTATATATTAAATGTTTATATTAGTGCTGTCAAACAATTAATCGCGATTAATCGCATCCAAAATAAGTTTTTGTTTACATAATATATGTGTTTGTACTGTGTATATTTATGTATGTATAAATACACACACATGCATGTATATATTTAAGAAAAATGTTATATTTGTATATTAAATATGTTTGTATATATGTGTGTGTGTGTGTATTTATATATACATAATAAATATACACAGCACACACACAAATATTATGTAAACAAAAACTTTTATTTTGGATACGATTAATCATGATTAATCATTTGACAGCACTAATTTATATAAAATATAATAATATAAATATATAAATGTATATACATGTAAATATTTTCAAAAAGAGATTGTATTTGTGTGTGTTTATATATACCTAATAAATAAACACAGTGCACATGCATATATTATGTAAACAAACATTTATTTTGGATGCGAGTAATCGCAATTATTATTTGACAGCGCTATTTAGAATGTATCATTTTCAGGCGTGTTTGAGTTCAAAAGAACTTATACTTGTTTTTGTAGTATAAAAAAGAAATATATTTATATATAATATACACTAATTAAAAATAGTGAAAAACATAAAAATAGTGAGCACTTTTATAACCTAAAATATTGATTTTGATTTTAAAAAAGAGCATAGCATATGTCAACTAACCACATTTCTGTTTCTATTTTGTTTCTTTTTGTGGACTTGGGTTTTGTTAGAGATAATCAGTTTTCTTCTGCAGTGAAAAGATTTTCTAGGTTTTTGCGGTTATTAGTAAATGATCAGATGTTGCAGAAAATGTCTATGGAGGCTATTCAGTGCCAATTGATGGCAAATATGCATGTTATAGATTCAAACCAAGAGTTCAAAGTTTTGAATGTGGACTAAACATGTCATTTGTTGTTTCACAATACTTTTTGGTCTAGGCTTCTCCCCTCACCACACATGAGGCCACTGCTGTGTAGGCTACTGTCGCTCGGAACTAGTTTGCATTATTCATGGAGATATCATGAAAAATGTGATAGGCATGGAAAAGTCATGGAAATTAATGAAATCTAAAATAGTCCTGAAAAATGCAATTGAAATATACATGTTTGTAGTAACACATCTAATTCTAAAATTTAATTCTTAACCTT
>JAUMHE010000044.1:2695373-2715655 GCA_032359235.1 Enteromius mattozi | reverse complement strand
ATATTATATTTATATATTATATATTTTGCATTTATATAATGTATTTTAAAATGTAATTTATTCATGTGATGGAATGCTGAATTTCTAGCATCATTACCCCAGTCTTTAATGTCACATGATCCTTCAGAAACCACTCTGATATGCTAATTTGCTGCTCAAGATACTTTATCAATTTGAAAACAATTATTGCTGCTTAATATTTTTTGATACACTACCTTTCATACCTTTCATTCTTAATAACTGAGGACCAAAGAACAGAATAATTGCATGTTTTCAATTGCGAAAGTCATGAAATGTGCAACTTATATATATATGTGTGTGTGTGTGTGCGCGCTAATATAATTACAATGTTTATATATTGTTTGCATTAAAAAATGCAAAATCTAAAATAAGAAAAAAATATTTCTGTGGTGACCTGTGCTTTGTGCACTTGTGCTTGAATAAAAGTCTGAATAATGCTTGCAGTGTTTGAAAAAAAAAAACGTGATATGGTTTGTGCAGTGGCCCAGTTACTCCAAGACGAAACAGAGAATATTAAATGTTTTGTGGAAGGAAAGGGTCTCACTTGCTTTTGGGAAGAGGAGGACGAAAGGAATAATTTACACGATCATTATACCTTCACGTATTCATACGAGTAAGTAACTGATTAGTGCTTTGAGGCCTACAGCTAAAATGATCATTAAACTGATCACTACAAAATTGTATGTGTCTCTTTAAAGACAGCATTAAATGTTATTTATGTCATTTTAGTTCAGTTGTCCTGTGAAAATATCAATTGGTGTAATTTCTTCTTTCACGTCTTTAGGAATAAGAACAATATGGCTTGTGTGGTTTCATCTCTGCCTTTACTGGCTAGTAACAAAACCATCTTCTTCTGCAAACTGCCCAAAACCCCGTTCTTCACGACTCTTGACGTGCAGGTTTTTCGTGATGACCAGATGCTCTACACTCGTAGCCTCAATGCTGAGAATTTCTGTAAGTCATTGAAAGCTTTACAAAAAGTAATAAGTGAAGAAAACCTCACAAAGCAGCATGCAGACATATTGATGGGTATAGACGACTACTTGTAATGTGGATTATGTAATCAGATTCCAAAAAATAACTACTTGTAATTAAATTATATTATGGTTTAAACAACCTGGTCTCATAAAAATATGCACCTCTGAGCACTTTTTATGTAAAACACTGTTTTATGTAACTGCACGTTTCACCGCAGTTTCAAAGAGAAATGTCCACTGAGTGGCGCTAAAACACAGGTTCAATGTGTGAACCCTGGCACGTTTATATTACGTTGATATAGGTATGTATTGCTGTGTTTTTATTATGTTGCTTTAGATTCAAATATCTGGGGACTGTTGCTAGTTAATGCTCTATCATGTTGGAAATATTCCCTACACCAAATCTAACCCTAAACCTACCCGATTCGTATATAAAAAGGCTTTTTTTGATGCAACCGTGCCATTTAAACTACTTTTTACACAGATTTGAACTGTTTTGTCAAACTGTAGGTACACAGGATTTGAACCAGAGCTCCTCACCTCTCAAGTACATCTCTGTACTCTGTGAGCTACCGAACAAACCTAATGTCTATGGAAACACATAGATATAAAGCCAGAAATGTGTGATTCTAACATTCAAATATGTTATATGTCAAATATGTTTCAAATACCCCAGCATATTAATATTGTTTTGAAGCCATAACATGATATTCTTCAAGTAATTGTGCGAAAATGATGCTTTATTAAACTCTAAATTTGTATGAAAAGGAATAAAAGAAGTTTTACTGCCTTTCATTTTGGAAACTGCAGTGATATGTACTTATTGCTACGTATTTTGTGTCTTGCTAAAAAGTGCACCCAGGTACATTTATGCCATGAGACCAGGTATTTTTCAAAATACTCATAATCAGGTTACTTTTTATGGATTACAAGACTAAATTATTAATAATTCATTATTTTTCTTCATTACCTCAGTACTCTATATATAAGATTTTACAATGCTTTGCTCTCACAGTGTTTCTAGATCCTCCCCGAAACCTCACGGTCATGAGTTCAGGGAAGGAAGGGCAGTTGAATGTGAGCTGGCTGCCTCCTCCACTCAAATACATGGATGACAGTATGATATACGAGGTCAGATACGCTGTGGAGGGAAGTAACATGGGCAAGGTATTGCACTTCATTAACTGTTAGTGCCACTTGAATGAGCTGCTGTGTTTTGCTTTTTGTTCAATCACCGGTGAATTATGTTTTGAAGGTGGAGGTCATAAAGGTCAGCACAATGCTGGTTTTGCTTGGCTTACAGTCCGACACCAGATACAAGGTCTGGGTCCGTGTCAAACCTGATGGTGTTGCCTACAAAGGCTACTGGAGTGCTTGGACCGAGCCTGTTTTTGGAGTCACGCCACCAAGCGGTATGTGCTTTTGAACGCTTTCTGAAAGTACTTTTTTAAAAGCTCTTTTCACAATACACATTGTTTTAATCTTAATATCTTCATGTCATATTATCGTGTTTAGCAAATTAGAGCTGGGCAATAATATAGTTCACATTTTGTAACACATTTTGTGCTTTAATATGGTATATTTTACATTATATCACCCTGTATATCTAACGTTATATAAAGAGCTGGGCGATAATATTTTTTTTATTTCACAGTGATACATAAACAGGCAGTTAAAATTTGCCAAGATTTCATAAATGATTTTCATGATGTCTTGAACACTATATCTGATGAAGCATAGGGACATTGAATGGTGATGGAAATTAAAGCTAATTCTAGTTGGGAAGCAAACATTTGCATCGAAAAAAAGTTGTCACATATTTAAATGTTTCACTACTGCCATGAAGTATTCAATGTGTAAAACATTTCAAGTCTTTTTTTTAAATTGCTTTTTACAATACACATTATAGAAATACATACCATAATCGCTTATAGCAAATTAGACCTGGACAATAATATAGTTTCAATAGTTGCAACCACGCAATCGATCAAGCACTTTCAACTTGCTATAATATACCTACTTAAATATTCAACTTTAAATAAAGAGCTGGGTGATAATATTTTCACATTTCACAGCAAAATACAAAAACAGGCATTTGATATATTTGCTAAGATTTCGTAAGCTTGTTTTAAGCACTCGGGTGAGGCACATTTTTTTATGAAGCATGAAGACATGGAATGCTGCGAAGTAAACACTAATATGATAAAACAGTCGTATCTATAAATGTTTGTGGGGCAATCATTTTTGTTTCTCTTTTTTTCCTAACAGACGTGGATCTGCTGATCGTGTTGCTGGTTCTTGTCATTGGACTGATCCTCTGTCTGCTGTCTCTGACTGTGATTCTGTCCCACCACAAGTCAGTTTTCACGAGCACACACCATACATAACTATCTAAATAAGGATAAATGTTTATATACTATTATGAGAGACATTATTGTCCTTGAATAGTTGTATGGATGAAGTTGTATGATAGAAACATATAGGCTACTGAAACAATTGCATGTTATGTGGAAACTTTCATGCATTACATTCACAGACTTTACTGACTGTATGGAAATATTAAACGGTTTCTGTGCACTTTACAGGTTTCTTCTTAAGAAACTCTGGCCTGACATCCCGACACCAGAGCACAAGTTTCCAGGCCTTTTTACTGTCTACAAAGGGGATTTTAAGGTAATTTATTAAATGTCAATATAGGTATGATTTACAAAGTAACATCTATGTTTAATAATTTAACCAAAATTAATGAATACTTTCATTTAGCGAGGATGCATTAAATTGATCAAAAGTTCGATTCATTTTAATTCAAGTTAATTTGATTTTGAAAATTAAAGTTTCTACATTATATTTAAGAGTAGCTTATCATTTGTGACTATGTAAACATGATGCACGGCAGAAATGTACAGTAAAATTAATACAGTTAGCTAAACAGATGGTGAACACTATTAACAGAAATTATTATATGTTGCGATCAAGCGTATAGCAAAATGAGGACAATAGAAGCATTTAAAACCAACAAAAGAGCAGCAACTCTCAGTTAGCCTAATGCAGTACACATGGCAATTTTCTCTCTCTCTTTTTTTTTTCCAATATATGTCCCCCTGGAGCACAAAACCAGTCATAAGTAGCACAGGTATATTTGTATAAATGGCCAGCAATACATTTTATGGGTCAAAATTAGCAATTTTTCTTTTTTCATTAGGATATTAAGCAAGGATCATGCTCCATGAGGATAGTTTGTAAATTTCCCACCATAAATATATCAAAAGTGACACATGACTTCATTAAGACAAGGTGATTTTCTTTATATTTACATTTTTTTGCACCCTCAAATTACAGGTTGTATCTTAGACAAATATTGTCCTATCCTAACAAACCACACATCAAAGGAAAGATATTTATTCAGCTTTCAGATGATACATAAATCTCAACTGCGAAAAAATTGCAAGGTCACATATATATATTAAATGAAAACAAGTAGATAGAATAGAAAAGAACAGGGAATGCTAGTGTTAGAGGGTCTTTTTTATAATAAATAGAAATAAAACAAGTAGATAAAATAGAAAGAGAACAGACAAAGGCCAATGTTGGAGGCCTTTTTTAAAAAGAAAACAAGTGGTTAGAAAATGAACAGAGAGTGCCAGAAATAGAGGTCAAAAAAAGATGGGAGAGATGTGTTTAAATGCAGTGTTTTAACCAATACAACAAATTAGTTAATAAATGAATACATTAGTCCATAACTTAAGTCAATGAAGGACAGTATTCGCTGTGTGTTTTGGTAGGAAAGCTACTAAAAAAACCACAGAAAAAGAGATCACTGCTAGATCTAGATGTGTAGTAATGGACTATTTTGCATTCCCTCTGCCCTCAGGAGTGGATGAGCCAAAATAATGGCAGCATGTGGGGCAGATCAGTCCAAGTGTACACAGAGGAGATTCCTTCACTGCTGGAGGTTTTGTCCGAAGTTTCCCTGCCCGGCCACGGCACGTCCCAGAGAGACGAGAGGAAACCTGTGGAGGAGGAAGAGGAGAAGGAGAGCGAGCGTTCGGACTCGCGGCTGACGGACAGATGGAGAGAACCTCCTCATGCTCACTGGCTCATGGAGCAGCTGAGGGCTCTTCAAGAAAACCCCGAATCTCGCTCCCAGTCATCACTACTGCAGTCACACGACACCTACGTCACCCTCAATCAAGAAGAGAACGAGCGGCAGGTGGACGACGTCTTCGAGGAGACCGTACCGCTCCAGACGCTCTTCACCACCGCAGGAACGTCGCCGTTGAGCACCTCGCACTCTGACCTCGGCTCCCTGCAGCAGAGCTCGGGCTCGGGTAGACTGTCGTCGCAATCCAGCTTTGAGTATCCCAACCACACCTGGCCCCCCAAGGGTCCGGGATACGCCTACATGGCGGTCGCAGACTCGGGGGTCTCCATGGACTACAGCCCGATGAGCTCCAGTAGGATCGCAGAGCTCGGGAGACACAGATTGTACACTAATGATTACAAAAATGAGATTTTTCTCCACAAGTGGCCACTCTCTGGTCAATACATTAAATCCGGATCAGAGTCCTGCACGGGGGCCGTTTGGTAAACCCACAATACCTAGGGATAGTTACATACTCTGGCATCATTTGCTCACCTTCATGCCGCCAAACCTGTATAAATTTCTTTCTTGTGTGGACCATAAAAAAAAGATATTTTGAAGAACGTTGGTAACCAGTTTCTGGCAGCCATTGACTTCCAATTTTTTCATGCATACAATAGAAAGAACCGATATGTACAGGACGGGATCTGGATATTACTACTACTACTACAAATTCACATCAGGATCTTACTGGTTTCTGTTTGAGACATGACGTTTAAGGACATACGAAAACACTAGGATCTTTAAGATGAAAAAAAAAAAAGCTAACATTATAGCATTACTATGGCAGCTGTTGATGAAACATTGTACAGGATACCACTAAAATGCCAGTGGAATTTCTTTTAACCTTTAAATCTTTAATTATGACTACATTTATTGGTGGCACTTTGCACAAATAGGGTTTTTTTTTTAGCTGTCCCATTACTTTTTTCTTTTTTTTGTATTGAGAAATATTGTTGGATAATTGTTTTTCAAGCCTCTTTGTGGAAAGTGCCCGATTGTTATTCATATATCATTCTTTTTTCGCAAGTCTGCGTCTGTCTTGTAAGTTGTACATAATATATTTTTTAAAATGGCCATCCATCCGGGGCCGGATTTTAAAATGTAAATAACAGTTTTCTATTTTGTTTTTAAGTAAATATGTATCTTTCAGTTCTGTAAAACATGTAAGCCCAGAGGAGGACGTCAGACTTAACAACCATTAGGCCGTCTTTATAGGTTCCTTCATGTATAGGTCACTCATGCATCCATTCTTAGTTCTTCTGCTGCATTCTGGGAATGCTTGTATATGGTATATTTGGAACAGACCATTTCTCTTCAAGTCAGCACCACATTATTGACATTTGCAGTTCATTTTTCTTCCACAATGTGATATTTCTGAGTGAAACAGAATTTTGTAACACAACATGTAGGGAGACTTGATTAGATCGAGAGCAGTGGGCGTTTCATACGAGCGTTTGCTTGATTATGGAGGACTACACCCTTCCTAAAACACCACTAATACCCAATAGTTGAAACCCCTTTGGTGGCATTGACTGACTGACTTTTTCTAAAATATTGCTGACATTTTTTTGAATCATTCGCAGTTATGTGTATTAAGTTAATATGTGCATTTGTTTGTAATATGCAGTATTACTGTACAGAAAGCTCCAGCGTCAGTTTTACTTTAGTTTGTCAGCTTTTCTTTATGGTCCAAATATGTTGAATTTGTGAACAACTGATTTAACAAGGTAAATCCCATTTTTAATATAGAAAAAAACAAAAAGATATCTTTACCATTTCTGTCACATTTCTTTGACGTAGTCCTGTCTATCCAATGTTACAATGTGTGTTTTATTTCACAATTGCATTTGTAATGAGATTGAAAACCTATGAATTTAATCAGTAAATAACTATTTGTCTTTTTTCTATCAGCAATAAAGCTCCTATTTTGGTCTAGAAAGAAAAGTGTTTTTATTTATAGCATAAGCAGATGGAAATTACATCCAGCAAAGTCTTTTCATTTACCATTTTTTACGTTCGTGTTATTGTTAGTTCTCAAAACAACTCAAAACTCTCTTTTGTAGCCGAATGTTAGAGACGCAAGAAATCAGCAAATTTCCAAACAGTATTTTTTGCACCAGCATGTATAAAAACAATTGAACGAACCAGCTATAACTCGTTTAATTAGGGAAAAATAATAAATAAATAATTCTTAAAACCTAAAGTGCTTAAAAAAATGCAGTGTAATCAAGTATTTAATGTATACTGAACCAAAAACAACACATAATTAAAAGGAAACAAATAAAATGTAACGTAGATGCACAACAAGTAAATATTGAGATTTGTTTCGTACTTAAAACTTTAAATTCACATTAAATTGCAATTCGTCAATGCCATATAAATCCTACAAGTATGATTGACTATTTGTATTTAGTCAAGAAAAGCTTACATCCCTTAGTCAAAATCCAAAATAAATATAAACATTTCTGCTCAGGTATGGCTTGTCAAACTGACATATCAAAATAGGTTGTATTGTAATATGAACTTTTATTAGTTGTCTCCACATCTCTCACTCTCCTGTTTGCTCTTCTCCGCCGAAGACTGGCCTGAACTCCAGAGCACCTTCTGCCCGCAGCACCATGCGCCACTGCTGTAGGAGTGAAGGACACATGAGTGACAGATACACCTGCCACTCATTCTGCCCCGCCTCCCCGTCACGCTTCACTTCCTCTAGAGTGCACCTCACCTGCAGGTAACGGTCCAGCACAGAGAGGAGAAGCTCAGACACCGACGCTTCACCGTCCCGACTGCCTTCACATTCAGACTGACAGGAGAGCAGGACTCTGCACAGACCCTGGCCGTCTGCTCTGTTCTGCAGGATCTGGGAGAGGAAAACAGCGGTGTCATGCAGGAGCGCTGCTACATGGGCCACGGGGCTCAGCTCGTCCTGTAGCGGTCCAACTCGAGAGCCGGGCAAATACTGATCCAGACCGTCCACGATAATCAGAGCGGGAGGAGACGCCAGCTCATGAAGAGACGCTATATCTTCAACAAGCTCTTCCAAAGTCTTCACATACACAAACTTGACATTCTGGAAATGAACATGCGTAAAAAAATGATTTGACTTTTATTCATAAAATTTTATATTTGCCATTTTGCTACGATTTTAAAGTCAACATTAACCCTTCATCAGATGTATATATATCTATATATCAGTGCTGTCAAAAGATTAATCGCATCCAAAATAAATGTTTTTATTTACATAATGTGTGTACTGTGTATATGTTTTGTATATATATATATAGATATATGGGCAAATATATTTTGAAAATAAATATATTTAATATATGAGCATACCATTAATCTGTATACATGCATATGTTTGTATATATATATATATATATATATATATATATATACATATTATGTAAACAAAAACTTTTATTTTGAATGCAATTATTATTATTTTTTCATTTTTATTTAAATTGGAATTAATCATTTTACAGCCCTACTATATATATATATATATATATATATATATATATGTAACAGTTTACTGAATGTTATGTGAAAATGTTTTATGTGAAAACATAAAAGAAAATGTAAATATAAAATATATACATTTGCATAAAAATAAAAATTGTGTTTTATTTTATTTTTTATGAATCATGGATTATAAGCAAAGAAATGTAGACAGGTGTTAACATCCAAAATTGGATTTAGGTGCAGAACCAAAAAAAAATCATGTCTTCATCAGGCTTCAAATACTTTTTGGAGCCGAAATCTTAGTGTGTGGTTGTTATTTATTTATTATACTATGAATATGGAGTGTATACTTGACCAAAAATATGCAATTTGATGCAGATGCTGGTATTTATATTGCCAAAAGGTGAGATGAAATTCTAATAGCTTGTAATGCAAATCAAAACGAACAGTCTTATATCATAAATTCATATAGCAGTTTTCCTTCAATATCTCCTGATACCATAACTATTAATCAGAAGGCATGTAGCTGATAATGTACAGCTGTTTTCTTTATACTGATAATTTTGAGGCTTAATAATAATAATATGGATCAAATATTATTCAATAGGTTTTACAGGGTTTATGGCATTTCTGACTGAATTACCTTGTATTACTCATGTATTATCTTGACGCCCAGTAAACAAACCATTACCTTCAAACTCTCTAGATTTAATCCCGGTATAGAAGCTCTCAAAGACACCGGCAGAGACTGAAAAGGGGTCTGTGTGAAAAACAGCACTCTGAGCCCCAGATCTGTGGCAGCTGTTACAGCTGCTAGAAACAACACAGATCTACTGATCTTCACATCCCCAAGAACCAGTGTGTTTCCTTCTGCGTGAGGGGGGAATATTACATCACTCGTTACAGCTCCCGATGCAAACCGTCTGAAAACGACTCCTAAAATATCAGCCATAACAATTTGCCTTCTAATTACTGCAATTTTAATGCAAGTACGACTTATCTGGAGCTACTGTAAAACGTAATGCCAACATGCTTCTTCTCCCGCGAACATGTCGTCGTCGCACCGCCTACTGTTAGAACGACGCATCCGATTGGCTATCGTAAAAGCGTGCTCACTGTTGATTGGTCAAATCAAAGTGTCGGTTCAAATAAATATTAAATTATCCTCGTTTTAAATAGCTAGAAAAATAATTTTACCGTAAATTTGACGTATTAATCATCTAAAAAATGTTGAAATAAAAAACAAATAGCTAAAATAAAACACGGAATAAAAGTAATAAATAATAAAAAAAAAATCCACTTCCTTTAAGGCTACACACGGCACTTCCCTTTAAGACAAAACATAACAACTCAACAGCTGATGAGAAACATGGCGGCGGTAAACACAGACCCCAAAGCCACCGGAGCGCAAATCAAAGCCATGTTGCGCCGCTGCAGGGGTCGCCCGAGGCTGACAGACGCGGACCGGGCTCAGCGGCGGCTCGAGTCGCGGAAGAAGTACGACGTGCGGCGCGTTTATCTGGGAGAAGCGCATCAGGTCTGGAGCGAGCTGCGCCGGCGCACGAGCCTGAGCGACGCGGGGCTCGCCGAGTACCTGATCCTGCTCAATTCTGCATATGGAGAAAAATACCAACAGAAATACGGCACGTACGTATTCATATTTCATAAACGTCATATTTGGCCATGCATACACACACGCATTAAGTGTGGCATCGTTGCAATAGGTGGATTGTTGTGTGCGCAAATATTTCTGTCTGATACAACACAATTCCTTCTCGTTTTGGATCTTTCAAGTGTTCTTTGGTAAGCTGATACTGCTAATTATTAGGCTCTGCTTTACTGCTTAATTTTTGTTTGTGTACATGATATATATATATAATCTGACCTCTTCTGTAGAACACAAAAAGAGGCATTAAATAGAAAGCACAAGCTATTTTCAATACAGTGATAGTGGGAAGCAGAGCCAGTTATGGTCACTATTCAGCTTCATGTGGCTTTTCTTTTTTAAACATGAATGGTGTAACAAGTGTCTTGTGTTGGGTTGGACAGGAGGAAACCCCTTCCTGAACAATGCAGCAGTCACAGGAGAGGTGAGTCATATTTATATTTGCTGTATATACACTGTGGGACATGTAAGAATTTATTATGAAAGATTATGCATGCATTTAATACGGTATGGGGAAAATCCCCTTTAAATAGGTCAAATGACAAATATTTGTGTGCAGTATTAAGTCATATAAAATATCATTTTTGTGGCCAGTGAGTGGCTAGTAAATTTGGAAAACCACTAGTCACAGGTGGCTGGTGAGCAAAAAAGTTAATGTCAATCCCTGCATGTATTTAGATGTGTATATATTTATATTCTTATATTTTATATTACTGTATATTTAAATATAAGTAGCATCTAAACATATTTTTTTCATATATTATATACAGTACATGCGTGTGTGTGTGTGTTTATACATAATACATATACACATAATCGTTTAGCAGCACTAGGTAAAGCCAGTAATATTGTGAAATATTATTATTAAATGCTCTATGTGAATATAATTGTAAAAAAGTAATTTATTTCTGAGTCAAAGAGGAAATGTCATCATCATTACTCCAGTTTCCTGATTTACTGCTTAAGAGACATTTATTATTATTATCATCAATGAGTGAAACAGTTGTGCAACTTAATATTTTTGTGGAAGCTGCGAAACATTTTTGCTCAGAATTTTTTGATGACCATTTATTTGACCATTGCATTTTAAATATATTTACTGTCACTATGTCTTTGCCGAATAAAAGCCGTTTATTTAAATAAAATAGTAGTGCAGTGCATCAAAAGCTTATTTGTCTTTTTCAGGGAAAAAGGTGTCTGCCACCAGCTTGCAGACTGTGGTGAGCTGGTATCAAGGTCACTGTCAGTCGTGTCAGCATGAGCCCGAGCTGAGGGCCGTGGAGCCCACTGTGGGTTTGTCTACATCTGCGCTGTGGCAGTGTGTGGCGGGTCACTCGTTTGTGCAGAACCTGCCCTGGCCTGCAGGAGGCGAGTCCGAGTCAGACGTGGAGGACAGTGTGACGGAGAAAGATGAGGAGGACAGGCCTCCAGAGAAGAAAGCTACTGTCAATGACAGCATCAACACCAAAAGGAGGAATCCGCAAAACCACGGACAGCTGCAGGGTATCAAAATCTTATGCAGTGTTTATATTTTCTTCAATAATTTAATGGCACATTTGCATTTTCACAGTTCTCTGATGGTGGTTAATGTTCGTATGACATGCAAACAGAGATATTATTGTTAACTAAAACTACACCCATTAAAAATTAATACATAAATAAATGTTTACTGATATAATATGTTAGTTTTGTTTTATTACAGCTAGTTGCCAAGTGTCAATATAAAATTCTAAAATAATAAATATCATATACTGTAGATACTACGCATTACATACTAAATAAATACTATACATTAAAAAAGGCTAATAAAAAAAAAAATACACTTAAACCTTAAAATAAAGTGAAAATAGAAAAATTAGAATTCAGAATATTTACAAAAACTACAATAGTATATCAGTGATACTAAAATAGCACTGTATGCAAGTAAACATAAATATTTAATTCTTTGTATGTATATTGTTATACTATTATTATTATTTTGCACTTTAATTATATAAAATATATACGTTTAATAAATATAAATAATATAAAAAATACTAGTGCTGTCAAACAATTAATCTCGATTAATGACATCCAAAATTATATTTTTTCTTTACATAACACATATGATTGTACTGTTTATATTTAATATGTATATATAAATACACACACATTCATGTATATTTGGGGGAAAGAAATATATGTATTACAAATATTTATTTATAATATAAATTATATGAATATAAATGTATACATCTAAATACATATAAATGTTTTAAAAATATATACTCTTTGTTTGTGTATTTACATATACATAATAAATATACACAGTACACAATCACATACATATATTATGTGAAGAAAAACTTTTATTTTGGATGCGATTAATCCCGATTTAATTGTTTGACAGCACTAAAAATACTGTTGTATGTAGTCGAAAATTTCATATCCTCAAGCTTTTAATATTTTATTTCATTTTTATGTTCAGCTCTGTTTATTTATTTTAATTTTACATTGCTCTCATTCGTTATTTGTATTATTTGATAAATTTTTAGCTTTATGTCAGCTTTCTAACCCTTATTTTTGTGCCGTATTTGATTTGAACACCCTTCAAACCTCTTAATCTTACAGACGCCATCAATGACTTGGAAGACGATGATCATCATGCGGAGCTTCAGATGACATGTACATCCCTCAGTGATCTCCCAGGTTCCCCGGCGGCCCACGGCAGTCCTCCCGCCTCTGAGCGCTGTCTGAGCAGCCAGGCCGAGTGGGAGATGGAGGTGCTCATGGACCGAGAAGCCCAGGCCGCTCTGGCCGGGTCTGACGGGAAAGTCTTGAGTCAGGATTCGTCGAGAGAGAGCGACCCTGTCAGGCAGCAGACGGACACTTCCACAACTTTAGAGAAGGCGGACGGCAGAGGCGGCTTGACGGAGAGTTACGAATGTGTCGTTGTCACCGCGCCCTTGACGGACAGACAGGAGGGGCAGGATGGAGCCAGCCGTTCCAGAGAGGGCAGGGTGGAGGCCGTCCCGTCATTAGCGGCCGCCCCAGCACAGAGCCAGCTGTTTGAGAGTCAGGACCTGCAGACGGTGATTGGTGGATGTGAGCTGCCGGACCAGCGCTCCACTCTGGAGGGGTCTCAGGTAGGTCAAAGGGGACAGAAGAGGCCTACTAGTGTCACGAGATGACTTTAAACAATTTATACAAATTTAAACAAAACGTGCTTTTAAATAAAATTATGCCATATAAAAATTTCTAGAAAAGTAATTTAAAATGATTCATCATAAAAGTTTTATTGTAAGAGTTATTACAGTTAAATAAAACTAAAACCATAAGAAAATAATGTGCCTTTTTCTGTGAAATTAAAATAGTTTGTTTATATAGTGTTTAATGGCTGTCAAAGTTAATATGTTTACCAATATTATTTAAATAATTTTAACAGAATTGCATTTCTCACAGCTGTATATTTCATTTATTGAGCCTTCATTACTTTACTAAATGCATTTTTTGTTTTAGCGAGTTTAGTGTCCATTGGTTTTCAACCTACAAAAAGCGCCATAAAAATACAACAAAAATAGCAATAATTATCAAAATTGTATTAGAAGATAAAATGAAACTTTATTTGCAGTTTACAATTTAGAACTTTTATTATTTTTATCTTTAGTTGTAGTTTTCAATGTTTTGTCATTTAATATTTTTTCAGTTCATTTTTATTTTAGTTTTAGTATTTTATTGCTGCAAAGTTGATGTGCTGATATTATTGCGTTTCTCACAGCTGCCTAGTAAAATTTTCTATTTAATGAGGCTTCATGAATCTATAAAATGTTTATAAAAGCCTAGAAGTAGAGTTTAGAGGTTATAGGTTCCACTTGGTCATAAAGCACAAAGCACCATTAAACTCAACAAAACGCCATAAATGTTGTCCATAATGACTTTGAAATTTGAATGTGCAGACACTGAATGGCGTCTACAGCAGGGTTGCCAGGTTTTCACAAACCCCCCCCCCCAAATCCCAGTTGCTTCACAGAAACTAGCCCAGCTGGGTTTGGAGGGGGTCCCCCATTCAAAAATGTGTTCCGGAGGGTAAAATTTTTGTTTCAGTGGGTAATATTATATCATGTTATTTGGGTCATCCCAACACGCGGACATAAAAAACAGTGTTAAAGTATCCCAATTCTGTGGAAAAATGGAGAAATTTGACTATGCAGAAATGTGTTGTACACTGAATGGAGTCTACAGTAGGGTTGCCAGGTTTCCACAAAAAAACCCTGTCCAATTGCTTCACATAAAACTAGGCCGATCGTGTTTGTAGGGGTACCCTGTTAAAAAACGCTTTCTGTTGGGTAAAGTATAAGTGTTATTTTTACCGGAGTTCCCCTGGTTAAATGTTCATTTCCGGTGGATAAATATCACTTTATTTTAGTTGTTTCAACCCGCGGACATGAAAAACACAGTGTTAAAGTAGCACAATTAGACGGGAAAACCGTGGACTTGGCAACACTGGTCTACAGGTTTTTATGATATTTATCAGTGGTACATTCTGTCCTTTTTGGTGCTTGACCACTGATTCTTCGGGAAGTTTTACTTTTGTGTTTAGCAGAGGAAAGAAGTGACTTGGGTCTTGACAGAATTGTAATTTTTAATCACAGACCTCTTCGGATTACCTAATTCCTTATCGGTTTTCCCCTCTCCATCTTTCCCATAGCTGATCATAATCACGGGACCCAGTTACGAGGCTCTTACGTCTGAAGGCATCCAGCTGAACATGGGAGGAGGTGATGTCGAGGAGGTCACATGTACTCTGATCGGGGACGTGTCGTATAATCAGATGTGTCCGTCAGGAGGCAGCTCTCGCCCCAGCGCCGGTACAATGAGATCAGCTTCTGACCTGTCCTGTGTTTCAGCTCTTAAACGTGACTCATTAGTCAATCATAGTGTACTAGCAATGTGTGCTTTGAGACTGTTTAACTGCTTTAACTACTTCCTTATGAGCTCGTGTCAGTTTAACCAGTTTCAGTAATATGAGCTATTTTCAGGATTTTGAGCTTTAAAACAGTGATGTTCTGAAGACGCTCTTTCAATGTTTAACGATTACAGATCTGGCTGAGAAGCAGTTGTTGGATCCCGGGGAAGAAACGCACTGTTCGAAAGAGCTTCAGCAGTCTCTCAGTAGGTCAGTGTGAACCTATAGTTTGTCAAAACAGACACAGCCACACCTGAATCACCTGCATTTCAAAAGTTTAGTATCAGTAGCTATGTTTCCATCCAAAGATTTGAATTTAACTGCGCAAAATTGGAATATTGCATAAAACATTTGCAAATAAAGCACCGTTTCCATCCATAATGCTTGATGAGGTTAGAACCTGACACCTGACAAAAGATCAGAGACCATTCTTTCATCCAGAATAACTCCAGACCCTTTAGATTCCCAGCATGCTGCTTCTTCTCTTCAGTTCACCTGGCTTATTTTCTACAGGGCCCAGGTCAGAGGACTGGAATGGCCATAGCTGAAGCTTTTTTTGTGTTGTTTTTGAGGTTTGTGTTTGGATTATTGTACGGTTGGCGTATCCAAACATTATAAGATTTCTAACAGAGTCAGTCACTTTTTATCTGTTGGTTTTTGATAGAATCCATGATGTCATGTGTCTAAACAAGATGTTGGAGAGTCTTTATACACACAAACTCGATACAGACACACGTCCTCTTCCAGGCAGTTTTGTAACATTTGTTGATTGGAAACCCTTAATTATTGTCCTGATGGTGGAAATGGAATTTTTCACTGCTCTAGCTCTTTTCTTAAAGCCACTTCACTAATTTGTGAAGCTCAATTATCTTTTGCTGCACATCAGAAATATAATCTTTTTGTTTTTTTCCCATTGTGATTAAGGGAATTTGGGCTTTGTTTTCCCTCTTATTTATATTTCTGTGAAACAGGAAGTCGTGGCTGGATAATTGTATGTTCATAATCACCCTGGAGTGATCAGAATTGTGAATATGAATGGGAATATTCTTCAGAGATATTTTAGTCAAAAGAATTTCTAGGGGTACCAATAATTGTGTCCAACGTGTATTTTAGAAAAACATTTATTTCATAAACTTTTTTTGTTTTTCTTAAAGATCAAAAGGATTGACAATACAGATTCATTTTCACAGCCTTTTTTGATCATATTTACCAAGGGTGCCAATATTTTTGGCCATGACTGTATGATAGATGTGATAGATATACTTGCACCTCAGAGCGAGCAGACGGAACACAATAAATGCGGTCATTGCCTTCAGAGGTGGATACTGATGTTTGGGAATGCAAATGTGTAATAAACAAGAGTTATACAGAAATAGGCTTACTTTGACAGACTTTGCTCAGGCATTTTAGAACTACCATAACAACATATAGATGCTGTAAAGGAGATCGGTTTGCTGATTAGTCAAGTTATCCAGTCTCAGTGCAAAGTCATGACTTTTTTTGACAGGCGAGGTAGAATTTATTCAGTAAATGTGTTTCTGTCGTAGTTTCTGTGCAGTTTTCTTAACGGATAAAAAGTATATCTGTATATACTCGGTT
This sequence comes from Enteromius mattozi, assembly GCA_032359235.1. Lineage (NCBI taxonomy): Eukaryota > Metazoa > Chordata > Actinopteri > Cypriniformes > Cyprinidae > Enteromius > Enteromius mattozi. Next base: position 2,698,838 of record JAUMHE010000044.1, on the reverse strand, counting down.
GTGTGTGGGTTTTTTTTATGCACATTTTTAGAGTTTATGCGCATCTTGGCATTTTAATCCAGTGTTTTTTTTATGCGGTATTCCAAAATGTGCATATATACATAGCTACTGAGATTTTTTTTGTTGTTGAAGAAATTAACATCATCATCAGGAAGGATGCATTACAGTCACTTTTAATCAATTTAAAGACATTTTTACAAAAGATTTCTGTTTGGTATGAATACTATTCTTTCATATTCAAAGAATCCAAGAACCGTTAAAATAACATGAATAAAATTCACGATTTCCACAAAAATATTAAGCAGCTCAACTGTTTTCAACATAAAACTGTTCTTGAGCAGCAAATCAGCATATTTGAATGATTTCTGATCATGTGACACTAAAGACTGGAGTAATGATGCTGAAAAATCTGCTTTGATCACAGAAATAAATTACATTTTAGAATACAGTAAGTCAAATACAAATACATTTTACAATATTACTGTGTTGAACAAATAAATGCAGTTTTAGTGAGCAGAAGTGATGTCTTTCAAAAAATGTATGTTGACATCAGACTTTAAACATCAAAGTGTCCTAATTTTATAGAATCCTTAACTATTATAGTTACACCGGGTCACATGCCTGATTTTCCAGTGATTAAAAACTCTTTACAAGGCAAAATTACAGGGAGTGATTTGTCAGCTTTTTGGCATAGAGTTGGGTTATGTTTGGTTTACGCATGACCTCTAAACTACAAAATGTGTAAATTGATAAAGACTTGATGAAACGTTTTAAATAATTCACATGTTAGAAAAAGAAATCCTATCTGGCCACCCAAAACTGCATTTATTTGATCAACAATACAGTAAAAACTGTAATATGTTATTCCAATTCAACTTTTTTCTATTTGAATATATATATATTAAAATGTAATTTATTCCTCTGATCTAAGCTGAATTTTCTGCTTTATTACTCCAGTCTTCAATGTCACACGATTATTATTGAGGCACAATTATTAACAATGGTTCTTAATATCAGTGCTGAATATCTTTATTGACACCAAATCATCATATGTTGTGCATCATTAGTTTATGGTGAACTAAAAACACCTCACAAATGTCAAATGTTTCACAGTGCACTGGAAGAAGAGTTGAAGTGACTCAGTTTGGGATATCAGCTCTGAGTTCAGTGGTGTGTGTTTGTGTGTCAGGTCTAAGCGGAGCCGGCGGGGTCCAGTAATCGAGGCGGACGGCATGCTGAAGATGTTTCACTGTCCGTATGAAGGCTGCAGTCAGGTGTACGTGGCCATTAGCAGTTTCCAGGTGAGCTCATGTCTAATGAGGCTGCGGCCGGAGAATCCCTGAGCGCACAAACCAATGCCACAGAACAAACAGTTAAAAATAGAAGCTGGAAAATTATACACTGTAAAATGTGTTGACGTAAATCTGACCGGCCAGGTGCTTTGTCCGTTTTATTGTTCAAGTCAGAGGACACGTTTTCATGCCTCTTAATTGTTTGGTGCACCTTAGAAACAGGAAATGAAATGTGGGTTAAATATTGTTAACACTGGAATGTAAATCTGCTAAATGTTTATTTGCTTGGTTGATTGTTGCTTATCAGATGAATATATATTTTTTAATATTATTTTAATATTTCACAGTATTACTGTTTTTACTGTAAAAGAAAAACGTTTAATGTTTGACTGCTTTTGTTATTTTGATCAGGTATTAAAGCTAATACATACATACAATTTATAAAATGTCTATTTAGTGAAAAACGTAATGGTTTTTGTTGATATTGAAGTCAGCATCACCAAAAACGCTAAAATTAGTCTATTTTTGTATACAACCTGAGACATTATTTAACTCCTATTCAAAAAGTCATGTTAAAGTAATATTCTAACTAGTGCTGGCAAACGATAAATAGCAATTTAATCACAACCAAATAAACGTTTTTATCTAATATATATGTGTGTGTACTGTGTATGTTTATTATGTATATATAAATACACACATAGTATATATTTTGAAAATATTAACATGTATTTATGTGTAATTTTTATATATGTTTTCTCATATATACATATACATACGTGTGTGAATTTATATATACATAATTATGCACAGAACACACACATATTATGTAAACAAACGTTTATTTTGGATGCAGTAATTCGTTTGACAGTATTAATTCTAACACTAACAGAGGTCATATTGTACACTGTAAAAATAATTCAGTAAAATTTACGGTAAAAAATGGCAGCTGTGGTTGCCGAAATTCGACCGTAAAAAATACAGTAACATCATTTTAGGTTTTAAGTTAAATTTACAGTTAAATACCATAATTTCATTAACTGATATAATGTAAATATACCAACTTATTAAAGTACAGAAATCTGTTTTGACCTTTGAAATACACTGATAATCACTAAATGCAAGTGATGATGGGAATTCTGGGAATGTTAGTTTACGCTTTTTCCCTGTAATTGTTACAGGAATTTACTATTAACCATTTTAACAGGTTTTTACTGTAGCATTTTCACAATGTATTACCGTTAAAGTCTTTTTTTACAGGATACTGTCAGCAATAATTATAAGTACAGATTAAAAATCAGGCTGTCTGCTTCTGCTTGTAAGTTAAATAATGATTTTTAAAAAAATTTATGATGTTTGTTGTACAGAATCATGTGAACCTGGTGCACAGGAAGGGCAGGACCAAAGTCTGTCCTCATCCAGGCTGTGGGAAGAAGTTTTATCTGTCTAACCATCTTCATCGACACATGATCATACACTCAGGTATTACACTCAGTTATTACATGTGCTTGTGCCAGTGTTACTTTACTATCACTGATATACTTTTATTTATTTATTTATTTTTTTATAGTGTTTATTTTATTTTTCTCTGCGCACTTAGTTTTTATTTATATGCCTATTTGTTGTAGCATTTTTTTCATTTATTAGTTTTATTTCTTCTTATTATTATTTTGTTATGTTATTGCTGGAGGTTCAGTGTTTGTATATTATATTATTTTACGGCTGTCAGAGTTAATTTTCCAGAATTGCATTTCTCGCAGCTGTCTAGTGACATTTTCAATTTAATTAAGGCAGGTTATAAAAGATAAACCCCATTATTTTAATTTTCAAAAATCCTATTTTTTTTTTTCTTTGTGTTAGTAAGCTTAATTTATTTATTTTTACATAATCCAAATAACTATACTGCAGTTTAATTGAAATTAACCAGAATGTACATTAAAAAACATTTTTAAAAAATGGTTAAAAATTGAGTTTGTTTTTTAATTATTATTATAATTTTATTTTATTTTAATTTTTTTTGGAAATGTGCTTTAGTACAAACATTTTAAGACATTTACAAATATATATATATATATATATATATATTATTTTTTTTTTAAATATATAAAATTAATTTATGCACACTCACACACACACACACACACACACATCTATAGGCTGTATATAAAAAATA
>JAUMHE010000044.1:2683636-2695273 GCA_032359235.1 Enteromius mattozi | reverse complement strand
TTATTATTATTATTATTATTATTAACTCATTCTATTTATCAGTAATTAGAAAGCTATTTTTGCATTTTTTTTGATGCAGGTGTGCGAGACTTCATCTGTGAAACGTGTGGCAAGTCGTTCAAACGCAAGAATCACTTAGAGGTGCACAGACGAACACACACGGGAGAAACGCCGTTACAGTGAGTTCAGTCAAACCACCCAGATTCATATGGGCACATTTAATACCTGTCACTTCATAAGTGTTTTTCTCGATCCCGTGCTTTCAGATGTGAGATATGTGGGTATCAGTGTCGACAGCGAGCGTCACTCAACTGGCACATGAGGAAACACACATCTGAAGCGCACTTCAACTACACGTGTGAACACTGTGGAAAACGCTTCGAGAAACTCGACAGTGTCAAGTTCCACAAACTCAAGAGCCATCCAGACAAACAGCCCACCTGAAAGACACTTACAGAATAAATCTGGAGTATGAGAGAAGTTTTATTAAGGCTGTGGAACAAAGTGTTTATTTAGCAGCATTTTCTGCACTTTTAGGTGTATTTTTATGAAGAAAAAAATCTTTTTGTAAAAATCAGGACCTGGTATTGACTTAAAATATGCTTGATAGACACTCAAAAGACACAGAGAGACTTCAAGATCAAGATAATTTAGACAGTTTGTTTTGTTGTCTGTCTAAAGTGTGTTTTTAGTTCATTCCTGTGCTGGACACAGAAAAACAAGACTGTACTTCTGCTGACGCTGTATGAACAAACGTTAATGTTTACACCAGTTTTTTTCTTAATCTAAGATCATAATCATATGATCCAAATCAGGGTGAAATAATTAAAGCGTGTCTGCTGTGTCTTGCAGAAACCTATACTGCTTTATTAAAACTTTAATCTATTTACATTACCTTGTCCTAATGCACATTTTTAAAAACTGCTGTTGGAAAATTCTGTTAATTTATGAATTATGCAGCTTGAACACTTATCAACACATTTGTGTTTTACAAAATATACCCATTGGTATCAGGCCTTTAGTGATCCAGGATCATGTTTCTTCATCAGAACAGATTTGTAAAAATTAACCATTACATCTCTTGCTGACCGAAGGATCCTCTTGAGTGAATGGGCTCCGTCAGTATGAGAGTCCAAATAGCTGATAAAAACATTACCGTAATCTTTCAGAATGTTTCTGCCAGTAATAAAGTCCATCTCCTGTTGTCCTCTCACATAAACACAGTTTTTTCTTCACAAGACTTTAATTGATTGTACTGGAGTGGTGTGGATTTATCAGCTGTTTATACTCTCATTCTGACGGCACCCATTCACTGCAGAGGATCTATTGGTGAGCGGTCAAGAAACAAGCTCATCTATATATTGGCCTGAAATTTGCTAAAAGCCTAAATTGTCATTTTTTTGAGTGAATACTTTATTTCCTAATATTTAATTCAGAATTTTCCAAGGATTTAGAATTTTGGTAACCAAGGGGACATTGTTTCCTTCAAGGTTCAGCGTATACATGCCACCTATGTATAAATACATGATTATATTTGTAGATTCTTAGTTGGTGGTGTTGATAATATCAACTTTTCCTCCTGCTTTTTCTCTTTTGGTTCATTAGGAAGGCAACGGTCGTATGTCACCTACCTGATGTTATTTTAAATATGAATGTCTACATGTAAACATTCCAAAAATACAACAAATACACAATGGTTCAGAATAAGTGCACTAAAACAAATTGTGCAGATGGAATCTGACAGCATTATCTAAAAAATAATAATAATAATAATTTCTCTTGTTTATGCTTCTTGGTCCATGAAAAGCGGGAACCCTGTGATGCTGATCATCAGTAATAACGCGTGAGAGTGTGAACCGCACAGGGAAGTGTCATTAAATACTTCACCTCTCGTTCCTCTTGTGCTGCATTCATTTGCATTTCTTTGTTTTGTGGTAGTACTTAATGTAAATGGCAGATTTGATCATTTTTGCATCATGCTGTTCCTACATTTTTTAAGTTCCTGGAAAATGTCTGATTGAGAGATATGGATCAGCGCAGTGTTTCTGGATAAACGTATTAAAGAGAGACTGAAAGCACAGTGAGCGTGTTTGAAGTGTTATGTGAGTGTGCTGAGTCATAACTCCACACAAGGCCTTGAGCTTTGTTTAAGACTGTCAGGAGCAGTGACGGCTGCCAGTTTAATTGGCTGGTTGAGGTTGGGAAAATGCTGGCTTGTCTACAGGTGAAACACTGACGTCATTGTTCCTCTTGTCAAAATGTCAATGTACCATTGACTGTCTACACTCTTAAAAATCAAAGGTTTTGGGTTCTCATAACCTTTCAGTGAACACTTCATAAAAAAATCTTATTGTAAAGATCTTTATAATAAACTGAAGAACCTTTTTCCGCCTAAAGAACCTTTTGAATTAATTGTCCCATGGGTGTTAAAGGTTCTTCATGGATAGGCGCTGATAAAGAACATTTATTTTTATTTATAGGCTATGTTATAGCTTCAGCTTTTGAAATTCTGTGGTATTTCTTTGTTTCTTTCTTTTTGGAAACTTTTTCAAACCTTTTTCTACTCGTTATTTTTTAATAAACTTTTTCCCCCTCATGTTTTTAGCTTTTGTTAGTTTATATATATATATATATATATTGCGTCATCATTTATTTTTCCTAATCCATAATTACACTCCTACACATGACAAAACATTAGCACACAATAAATATGCATCGTATGTACGCATACCCCCTAATATGTTGCTTGCCAACACATTTAGCTTTAGATACAAAGTTAGTTGTTGTGTTGATAAGGTGCCTCTGAGGACCGAGCCCGGGTGATTTCACGAGTGTCCGTGACTACAGACGCGTTACACCCAATCTCTCCCTCCCCAGAGAGAGAAAGAGAGGAGGAGTGGTGTGTCACTCCCACCTGTTCACTCCATCACTTCTCTGTAAAAGCAGCTTCACAGGAGCGACAGAGGAGAGAGAAGCAGCAGGCGCGCGCAACCGCTCTTCAGTCAGTCACTCAGGAATTTACCCAATCTGCAAACCTCAAACATTTGACTAAAGGTAAGACATTCTCCCCAGTACGGCTACTCTATATACCGTGAAAATATCGTTAAATCTACCTTTATGTAAAGGTGTCGTTGAAATACCTTGCTGTAGCCTAAAGGCTTCTTTGACGACCTCTGCAAATATTAGTGTAGGTTAAGTTATATAATTGCGCGTGTTCATGCAGGATGATGTTTAATGAGTGTTTTAACAGCTCTTAGGGTGTCGTGCTGTTCACAGCTTCAGGACGGTGTCATGAGATCTCCTGAGAGATCCTCGCTGTTTTGCTGGTTTTTCCTCACTTGTCCTGAGTCATTGTTTTGCGGAGGTTGTGAGTGGCTCTAATTAAAGCCACACATTTACAAACAATTACTGAACAATGATGTGAACTGTCGTTTGACCTCGTTAATTGCTCTGATGCATTTATGCTCACCAAAGATGCATTTATTTGTTTTAAAAATACACTGTAAAAAAAATCCGTAAAATTTACAGTAAAAAAACGGCAGCTGTGGTTGCCAGAATAAAACCGTGAAAAATACGGTATCAGTATTTTTATGTTAAATTTACAGTTAAAAACCGTAATTTCTAATAATAAACCGTAATGACTGATATAATGTTAATATACCAACATGTTAAAGTAGTGAAATCTATTTTGTACCTTTGAAATACACTGATAAGCACCAAATGCAGGTGGAGAGGAGAAAGTCACATGATGAACCAAAGCTCATCACAAGCAGCTTTTAAACAGTAACATATATAGAAAGTGCTCAGTATCATTCACACAAACACTAAACACCATCATGGTAAGAATTATTAAACTGAAATGTGCAATAAACATTCATTTAACAACATTAACTGATACAAAAAAACTAATAAGAAACATAGTTATTTCAAAGAAAAAACATCAAATTCAAACAAAATTTAAAATGCAATGCAGGGGAATTCTGGGAATGTCAGTTTGCGGTGTTTCCCTGTAAATGTAACAGTAATTTACCATTAACCATTTAACGGGTTTTTACTGTGGCATTTTCACAGTTTTTTACCGTTAAAATCACGGCCATTCTTAAATATGTTTTAAAATGTTAGTTTTTAAAATAAAAATGTAATACTTTAATGTTGTGATGTACAGATTTTCAGCATCATTACTCAGTCTTCAGTGTCACATGATCCTTCAGAAATGTTCTAAAATGCTAATTTAATGCTCAAGGAACAGTCCTTTTATTAATGTTGAAAACAGGTGTAGTGCTTAATGTTTTATAAAACGTATTTTTCAGGGTTCTTTGAACGCTCAAAAGAACAGCATTTATTTAAAATGGATCCTTGCCTTAATGCTCCATTATAATACACTTCATTTAAAAATAATAGTAATAAATCAGTCAGTATAAAGAGATTAATCAGGTTGCTATGTTAATATTTACAAAACATACTTACAAAAACTACCACATACTCTCAGATAAAAAAGCACAAAAGCTGTCACTTGCATGGCACCTTTTCAAAAGGTAAATCTTTGTACCTAAGTATCCATATTGGTCCCATATTAGGTCCCAAAGTATAAATATTAGTACCTAAAAAGTACAAAAGTATTCCTTTTGAAAGGGTATCACCTTAATGACAGCCTTTGTGGAGCACCATATGAGCGTGGCAATCAATTCAGTACCATCTTCTTATAAAAAAATCGTACAGTAAAGATCTCAGCTGGGAATGCTAGGGTACTTTGAAATTCATTTTTAAATAATACATGTTCAAAATAATGTAGTAGCACTTTTTGTGCCATGAATGCCATGATATTAACATTTTTATGATGTGATGGGACATGTATCATATTTTTTGGTTAATGTCAATAGTAATACTGGCATTATGCAGTGCCACAGGCTATTATTCAGAAGTTTAGGGCCTAGTTTTTGCATGCTGTCAAAAATCTCTCAGGGACATTGTCCATCTCTTCCGGAAATCAGCAGTGTCCACTAGTGACCAACGCACGCTTTCTCATTTCTTGCAACCGCTTTTGCCATGCACCATTGCCTCTAATTTACGTTTAAAATACGTTTAAACAAAATGAGGAAACCCAAAAGACTAGTTGAGCATCAACTCTCAGGAGTTCCAAAACCAGATTAATGATGCAGAACACAGAGAGTAAACATTAACACTCCCCTATAAATGATTTTCATGTAGGAAAAACAAGCTGCAGGCTACACGTCTGTAGAAAGCATTATAATGTCAAAGACTTGCGCTTACAAAAGACTAACACACTGGTTTTGTTGACAGGTTTGTTTACTTCTAATTTCTCCATGGACTGTTAAATATTCACGGGTGACCAGGTTAATATTAGTTTACAGACTGAAATCACTGTAATAAGAAGGCAAACAGCTGATTTTGGTTTTTGGACAAAAAGCTTTTATTTGAAAGAATTGCAGATGAACAGCTTTAATTTATAACAGAAATCTAGCCAAACTTTATAAATGTCTTTACTGTCACTTTGGATCAATTTAATGCATCCTTGCTAAAAAAAAAAAAGGATTAATGTCTTCCAAAAAATCCAAACATAGTCGAGTGATTCCTCAAATAATGATCAAATAATATCACAACCTGTCATAAGATGTGAAGTCTGTGCCATCGGCCCGTAATTGTGAAACCTGTCGCATCAATAGTACTTTATTGATGGATTTTAAAAGTTTATCTCCTCTGTCTTTGGACAATGACCCGATCAGAACCTTTAGATGTACAATCTAAAGCCTAAACAAACTCTGACGTGAGAGGTGCATGTGACACACACGTGGCGGTTCTTATAGAGGGGTGCGAAACCCTTACACAGAACAAGTGGCCTTAAAGGTTTATGGATGGTGCAATCAAACCTATTGAAAGTCCTATAAAGGCACAATAAGTGACATGGGCTCATAGCAGGAAGTGATGAGTCACCTGACAGCACCTTAGATTGTCATGTTGGTGGACAATACGCAGAAGTATAGAGCATTAAATGACGTTATGTGTGTTCAGAGGCGCTCAGGTTACAGTAATGCCTCTCTGAAAGGTGCAGTGTGTTCTCTTCTATCAGACTTTATATTGTGTTTTAAAGGAAATGCTCTTGTAAAATCACCTCCCCTTGTTTCCAAAGAGTCACTGGCAGTTACTGTTTTCCAAGCGTCATCGAGCGTTGATTATCAAAGTTTTGAACACAAATAAAGACGGCATTCAAAATATGAGTTTAAAATTATGTATACATTTACATGTACAAGTGTGTATATATATATATATATATATATACAATTTTTAGATATCAAATATTTTTTATACAGATATTTGAATTAAAAAATTATAGTTATGAATGTATTCTTATAAATGCATTTATTTAAATATATAAAACATGTGCCCAAATAAAAATACAGGTTATAGTTTTGGGTTTTGATTTTGATCTTTCTTATTTTATTTGAATATGTTGTGACCAAATTCAGACCATCTGCTGCGAGGAGTCACAAGCTTAATGTCACTAATGCCTTTTATTGTCACTGTACACATATACAATGTACATTATATACATGTACGATGAGATTAAGAGCATCTCATGTAAGAGATATATTTACAATACAAAATAACAATAAATAAAGTTCCAGTATAATAACTATAGATAACGATAAATAGTAGTGCATAGGGGATGAGAGCGGGGTAGGATGAGGTGGGGTAAACAGTACTGTGGTAGATCGAGAGATATTTACAGGTGGAATTGCACAGCAGTTGTAAAAAAAAAAAAAGTTATTGCACGTTGATTAATATATTCAAGGTGGATATTCACACTCGGCTGTGGAGGTATTGCACATTGGGAAGAAATAAGTGATATCGCACAATGTATATAGCATAAAGTCCAGTGTAATTCGAGTCAGTCCGTGTGTGTGTGTGCATGTGTGGGGTCAGTGCAAGTGTGAATTAATTTACTTGCATTTGAATAGCGACCTAGAATAGTGCACAATCTTGTTGTTTCTTATCTTAGACTTTTGGACCTGACTACGTGTGTGGAAAAGTAAAGAACGGGTTTTTGTCTCTCTCCCATTGTGTTCCCTACAAAAAGCAGTTTCAAAAACTCTTTAAACACTACCTCAGGTCCTTTGGTCTATTTACAACACTATTAAAACACGGATCTGACCTTAAAGACTATGTTTGCACAGGATTGTACTGCATTTGTTGGAATTACACACCTGGTTATACACACACACACATATATATATATATATATATATAAGTTCTACTTAATTTCATAAATTCTCACATTTATTGACATTTGTGTTGAGCAAAGAGCAAACACTAGTTTGAGGTGCTTAAAGTGAGGCATAGCCTATTTTTAGAGTGTGACTATATTTTAAGTTTGCTTTTACAGAGTAGCTAATATGGTTCACATAAACATTTGACCCGTGAGACCAGGTTCTGAGGTTAACGAGAGTAGTTCAATTATTTACTACACCAAAACCCCCTCCGTCTTATCCTCACAGCATTTCCTGGATTTAAGATTTACTTCAGATTTACACAAAATCATCGAAGCGATGCTATTCATTCATTCATTAAAAAAGTTTTTATTTTTATTTTTTTATAAATATTAAGAATAATTTTGGAATAAAACACAAAATGAGCGTTAGGGCAAAATAAAAGCCCCATAGTAATAATAATAATAGGCTAATAATAATTATGATTACACTTTAATTTGGTAGTCTACTTTAGATATTTTACTAACTATGTAACTGCATGTCAACTAATTATCATTAATTTGCGTCTGCATGCTAATTCTCAGAGTAACTGTTTTAGGCCGCGTGTTTCCACCATAGACGCAGCGAGCCTATTTTTTAAGTAGTTTTTTTTCGCGCTGAACGCTGTGGGGCGGGACTACCGACTGCACCACGACTGAACACAATGAAGAAGTATTTATTTCTTTACTAGTTCGGATTTAATTCGCGACGCGTCTGCCATTACTTCAGCGGATATTCCGTATCATAGCAACCGCAGCGTCTCAACGGAAGAACACGCGCTCAGTTGAGCGTTTTCAGCTGATAAAAACCCCTCTTTGGTGGACACGCGGCATTAGGGTTAGTAGAATAAGTCGACATATATACTTGCAAAGTTTCTGATAGTATGTAAGATGTTGTGGACCCATCAAAATAAAGTGTTAGAAGATAAGCCGACGTCTATTAGCCGTTAAAACACAGCCCAGACGAATAATTAGGCTAAAACAAGGCAAAATTTGGGCTGTCAGTGAAAATTACCATAGCTTCTAACCATAGCCCAAGAATAAACTAGACATCAGTGAGACCACTATTGAACATGTGTACATCTAATAAAGGGTGAATATGGGTCTAGGCTAAAACAAGAGGTCTAACCATAGCCCCAGAATAGATTAGACATCAAATAAACGCCTACAAACATCTAATAGACAACAAAACAACAATCCATCCAAACAAATTAAATATACAGCTTTTATTAAGAAAAATAACATTTTCAACAACTTTTTTAACAATACAACATTATAAAAAAACTAATGAAAAATAAATATTCTAAATACAATTTACCTAAATATAAATATTACGACAAAAGAAATTGAATTTTTAACAACTTAAGATTATATATATATATATATATATATATATATATATATATATGAATAAAAAGTTATTTAAAAATATTATTATTTTAAGATATTTAAAAGAAAAAAATAGTCTGTTATCAAACTTAAAATTAAAACATTATGGATAAATGACAACATAAAAAAAGAGAAAAAGATTAACCCTTTACTCATTGCCAAAAGCAACCAACAGTGAACTTAAAGGAAGTGATCCATTACTGATTTTATTTCTTGTTAAAAATCCCATCTGCCAACTCTACTGCGGTCAGGAAGATGATCATCACAGCATCTGCCAAATAAAGGGGAAACAACACAAGAAAAGCTTTTTTGACAGAATTCTTACTTGAATTACACTAATTGTGACATGCTCTTTGATAAATGTGTGTTTTATACGTACCTCTAATGACAGAAAACACTGCAGTCTTTCCAAACTCCTCTTTCTGCAGCGGACCACCCCTTCATCTTGAATTTGGACACGAGGGACTTTTTAAAACCCTAAGATATAATACAGATTGAGGTGGTTAACAAAGTTTGACATTTCAAACCAGTAAAGGATTCTTTTTTTACATTTCAGATTGGCATTGTAACTTACGGAGTATTGACAGCACAATGTTTTAAAGGCTTGACCTGTTCAGCTTCCTTCTGACACTGTCTTTGAGGTTCCCTTCTTCAATTCTGCACAACTCTGACACCTGAACAACACATGCTAATGTATTATATGTGTCAGCGTACAAGTTTATCACAAACCCTTTAAAACTCTTTATTCCAGCAGTATTTCTCTATTAATGCCCCCCACAATCTCTATAATAGTCTGACACAGCTGACTTCAGAACAATACAGTGATAGCTGCTGGAACTAAAACAATAGCCCAGGACACACATTAACATCAAATCATTTGTATTTTTAAGCTTAACTATAAATTTGGAAGTTTTAAAATAAATCTTATTCTACTGTAACAATGACAAAGATATTCTATTCAGTTAGCTCATGCTCTCTCTGCATGTGACAAGCCATTGTTCAGTCATAAATTAATCATTTTATTATTATATAATACAATAAATGGACTTTGTCAAAGATGAGTGCTTTACTGAGGAAATGTTAGCGGTTAGGAATAGTAATTGCATTTTTATTTATAAAATGAAAAACAGTTGAATAATATCTATATCGTATAATGTGCATGAATGTTACATTTAACTATAACATTATAGATTTAATAGACTATATCGAGTCTATAGCTAACCGAGACGGTGAAGTGACGACTATTGCTTGCTGGGAGTCTACTAATAGGCCTACTCTAATCACTGCTAGATGTAGCCTAGTAGAACATCGAAATAAAGTGTTAACGTAAAAGACATACAAAAACCGTTCTTTGTTGATAATTATTTGTTGTTGTTGTTGTTGTTTTTCAGGTGTCATATCCATCCAATAAAAATGGGTTGCTTTGGATTTTTGAAAGCAATGATGTTTCTCTTCAATGGTATCATCTTTGTAAGTAAAGCTTATGCTTGTTTGATTATGTTAAATATATATGAATTGCACACAGTACCCAGCATTAAAATAACCAGCCTGATTTGACAGTTTTTTCAGCTGACTGTTTCAAATAATTATAGGTCAGGTTTACCTGCTTAATGTCCCGTGACTGTGGCCATGTTTTGCATAAACACAGAGATGCATCTAGTTTATTTCACTCCAAAACATCTACATACCCAGCTGCTAATTTCTCAGTGAAGTGACTATGGTTCAATATCTGCTAAAAGTAATTCGATGCAACAAATTGTGTAAAAATTTACCAGTTGTTTAATTTGTCAATTTAACTTTGTTAACTGCCTTAATCTTATAAACAACTGGGAAGTTAAGAAAAGTAAAATCGCCTGTCAATTTCTGTCAGTACTCGTATGCGTTATGTATTAGATATGTTCATGTTTCTGACAGAAAGCATGTTGAACCCATTCAGGCTGCTATTTTCTTCCTTCTTCTTACGAAGTGATGTGTGGGTTTTCCAGGAATTGCGAAAGTACTGTAGTATATTTTGCATGTTACTTTTTGACAGACATCCGTGTTGTGATATTCAAATGATATGGATTTGAAAACAGATGGATCATTGGAAATAATTATTTATTTCTTAGCTGACAAGTATTCAGTGAAGTGACTGATGCCCATAAGAGTGTAATGTATGTTTTTTGTTCTAATATTTCAACTGCCAACCACATTTTGATGGACGTGATAACATGCATAAGGAGATATTGACTCATATATTGAAGTGTGATAAAACTGTTGCTTTTTCTTTAGAGCTAAGTAAGAGATAAAAACAAACAAGCAAATCATCTCATTTCCATGTGGTTTAGTTGGGTCAAATGCAAATCATATTGCTGAAAACGTATAAAACACACCTCTGCTGCAGAGACAATAAATATCTTGCCTGCTTTCTCAACAGTCACTATTTTAGTGGTCCAAATACATTTAAGGTGTTGATAAGAGGACCAGTGCACATGCTTAAATCAAATCTATTTGTGTTTTTGTTGTGCAGCTGGCAGGAGCCGCTATTCTGGGGGTGGGGATCTGGGTGAAGGTGGACAGTGGGTCTATCTTGGGTTTCCTGCAGAATATACAAGGAGCTCCAAGTGAGCTGGGGCAGGTGTTGAACGTTGGGTACCTCCTCATCGCAGTGGGCGCTGTGCTGGTCATCCTGGGCTTCTTGGGCTGCTGTGGAGCAATCAAAGAGAGCAGGTGCATGCTGCTGCTGGTACGTCAAAGAAACAACACATAATGAGTTTGCCACAATGTGTACACCCTTACAAATAAAACTTCTTATTGGGCGTCTTTAACATCCAAGGAACCTTTCTATTCCACAAAAGGTTCTTTAGATCCCCTTAAATTTTTCACTCTTTGTTATATTGCAGACATTTGCTAAGATCATTTAAGTTCTTTTTTTCCTCATTAATGTACACACAGCACCCCATATTGACAGAAAAACACAGAATTGTAGACATTTTTGCAGATTT
>JAUMHE010000044.1:2651995-2668673 GCA_032359235.1 Enteromius mattozi | reverse complement strand
TTGCTATAAATAGAACTTCTTATATTAAAAACAAACACTCAAGCTCTGCCCATATTTAAAAAGTAACGCAAAAGTAAAATAACGCATTACTTTCCATAAAAAGTATTAGTTACTTTTTTAGGGAGTAACGCAATATTGTAATGCATTACATTTAAAAGTAACTTTCCCCAACACTGACTACAGAAGAGTAATGTTTTACGTAGGAAAAATATTAAAACTCTTTGACAATTTTTGAACGGGATGCTACTGGTCTAATTGGATTCAATGATCTAAGCTAAGCTATGCTAAAAGTGCTATCGCCAGACCCGGAGATTGTCTGAATAGATTCCAAAACGGTAAAACTCAACTTATTAACTCTGGGGGAGTTGGAGAATGAGCCTATTTTAAAGGTCCAATGACAATCTGAAATGTAATGTTTCAGTACAAATCTGGAAGTTCATTTGCATTATGTTTTGATTAAATGATTTAGAGAGCAACATCTTTAATAATCCTGAAGGCAGTATAGTTTACTGTATGTCTGTGAGAAACATGTCATGGTTGTGTGATTGTGACTTGTATAGATGCCAAGAGATTTCTGCGTCGCACGTTTAAAACGGCCTCCACCCAGAATGTAAATCAAGTGTGGGATTTTATTGGTGCTGGGAAAAAAACTCTTTGTGTATTTTACAAACTAGGAAGCAATGGAGTTAATTTTTCATGTTTTTACTACTTTAAAGGTTTAAACGCTTTAAAATCGAAGTATGCCATGTATTATTAAAAATTTGTTCGTTTATAAAGTTACACATGACATTTGACATTTGTACTTCAAGACACAATGAAATGGACGGACTTATGACTTTAGCAAAGATTTGAATCAGTACAGCAATAAAATAGTTTATATATGGAGGAGCATTGTCTCTCTACTTTGTTTTTAAAAAGCTTCTCACAAAGTTAGGGTAACCATATGTGTATTTTTTCCCGGACACGTACGCCCTGCCCAGTATTTCTTTATTGCTTTGATTTGTACCTCAAGAGCATTTCGAAAACATTAGGAAACGATGTCATACCGAAGCCAAAACCTATATCCTTATAGAAATCCTGGCTAGGACGCATCCGGATAAAATGGCATGTATGGTCACCCACCTACACAAAATGGAAGATTTATGTGTGTGTGTTCACAAGTTCAGAAAACTAGGGATTCAAAATGTCAAGGATATCATCTTAAAGTCAAGACAAACCGATATTTCTTCATGATTGATGAAATGTTTTCAGTGGTTGGTTAGCCAACATTAGCGTTAGCCAATGTTTCTGGTCTAATTGCAGACAGACTTCCTCTACAAAAAAATGTGCAGGTGTAAAGCCTGGTATTGAGCTGTATTATTATTTTATATATTTTTTACTGACGTTATGCTACAGCGCAGCGATTTAAACAAGGACTGTCATGTACAAGCTGTGTAAATTGACTTTGTGGGTCATTGCCAGGTTTTTGTTTAGACTGGTTGGTTCTGTTGCTGGTTGTGATTACATACAGTGTGTTTCCAGTGTGCAGAAGGATTATGATGGTTTTCTGTCTCTCTCAGGCCATGTACGTGTACATGAAGGCGGCTTATCTCAGCATGCTTCCAGACACTGAATCCCGGCCGTTTGGAGATAATGAAGTGGATGTCTTCAGGTAACTACACTTGCACTGCCAACACAGGAGCAGAAATAGCAAACTTCCTTTCATGCGTCTCACTTTTTTGGGGGGTTTACTGGATGTGCATTAACATATATCAAAACTAAGACATTAGCTGATTTTTATTTATTTTTTGATGGAAGTAAAGTGTTTTTTTTATTACCGTTCACTTCTTATCTCTCTTTTTTTCGGTCTCTCAGACAGGTACCAACATACAAACAGAAGATAGCAGGTAAATCTCCACCTACAGAGAAGTTTGCCATTCGTAAAGCAAGACGGTACAAAGCTAGCAATCCAGTCAGGCTTCCTGTGCCTGTGCTAGTAAGAATAACTTAACACATTCAGCACACTTGTTTCTATATATTTTTTATTGTTATAATGCAATGGTTATATTTTAAAGTCAGCAATGTTTTGCGCTTCATATCTCAGGAGATGATGTACATGTGGAATGGTTTCTCCATGATCAGCAAGCAGCCTGAGCTGACGCAGGGCATGATGGAGACTCTGTTAGAAGCAGAGCGTACCCTACAGGCCGCTCCAGGTAATGCCACACAATGTCCACTCTGTATTGAATAAATGTGACCCTGGAGCACAAAACCAGTCATAAGTATCACAGGTATATTTGTAGCAATAGCCAAAAATATATCATATAAGTAAAAATTATATATGCCAAAAATCATAAGGATATTAAGTTGGATAATTTTGTAAATTGCTCACTGTAAATATATCAAAACTTTTTTTTTAACATTTTTTATTAGTAATATGCATTACTAAGAACTTAATTTGAGCAACTTTAAAGACAGTTTTCTCAAAATATATATATATATATTTTTTTATTATTATTATTATTTATTTATTTTTTTTTTTGCACCCCCTGATTCCAGATTTTTAAATAGTTGCATCTCGGCCAAATATTGTTGTGTGAACCATACATCAATGGTATACAGCTTTCAGATTATGCATAAATCTCAATTTCACAAACTTGACCCTTAGGGTTTTGTGGTCCAAGGTCACAAATGGGAAACTACATCAGTATTTTAGGGAAATCCGTTATTCATAGCAGTATCACTCTCTGCTGTATACAGAGAATATGTCTAGATATAAAAGAAGGTCTTAACACCAATTGATTGTTATCAGAGAACAATGAAGTAATACATTATTGATAAAACAATATTAAAGTTTTAAATAATCAATTGCTCCATTTTAAATAAAATATTATGCCATAATAGATTAAATACCATAATTTCTGTATTATTTATTACAAAATATTGCATGGTCAATAATTGATCAATAATTATTTTTTTTTTTTTTTTTCAAATGGTTGACTTTAATCATGTATTTATCCTCTTGTTTAAATATTTTATAATAGTTGAATTTTTACAAATTATTTTCTCAGTTAATTTTAAATAGGCCCCCATTTTATGTAAAAACAAAAACCATAAAAAGTATTACTTGAAATAAAATAATTGTTAGCTGAAATAAAATGAAATGTAAAAAAATCTACATATTTTTATTTAAAGTTAACATACTAAAATTTACATTAAAATCAATGAAAAATGGAGAAAAAAATCCTTATCCCTTATCTTTCCCTTCGAGCATTGTTTTTGACTTTGTGATTGGATTTTATTACTTTGACAATAGCAGGCCTTACAGAAAACTGCTGTTGTTCAGTTATATATCGACTGGACCTTCCTATACAGTAGTATATTGTATAGTGTATATATTGTTTTACACATACTTTCTCTGTTTGTGTAGAGAATGAGTACTCTGTGGATGACACGTGTTTGATCCTGCTCCTGAAAGGCCTGTGTCTGAAGAACCAAGGCCAGATGCAGGCGTCAGAGGACTGTTTCAGACAGGTTTACAGCAGGCCAGTGCTTCTGCGTTACTGGATTTGTCTTCACAAATGCTTGTTCTGTCTCAGGATGGTGTTTGAGATGTTTTGTGTCGTTAACAGTGAAAAGAAGCTGAAGTTTGATCATTACCTGGTTCCTAACGCTCTGCTGGAGATGAGTCTCTTGTACATCGACACGGGGAGGAAAGAGCAAGCCATACAACTACTGCAGAAAGCCAAGTGAGTTCAGTCTAGCACAAAATATTTTCTTGGCTTCAGATATGTCACTTAATGGAAGATGCAAACTGCATTGTTGTCATGAAATGCTCTCCTAATCTTCTCATCTCTCCTGTCAGGAAAAACTACAAGGAGTACTCAATGGAGTCTCGTACGCAGTTCAGGGTCCATGCAGCTCTCTCCAAACTTAAAGCTGACACCAGCGACCAAGAGGAAATAACAACATTGTGACAGGGTGTGGTTTTTATGCAGTGGTACTGCCTAGTGTTAACCAGGTATTATGGGAGACACTAAAAACCTCATGTGTATATTCTCCTGCAGGAGGTTAGGTGCAAAATCGATGTTTATTGTAGTCAGATAATACATAGATGAATGGATATTTGAAATGTAAACCAGGGTTTAAGCTCCTTTGTGTTCAAATGTATTAAAATGTACATTTTAGGGAGCATTAGAAATCAAATTAAAGGTTTTTTTTTGTTTTTTTTCCTCAAGTCCTGTACAGGTTTAATAAGGGAAAATGACTAGAAAACTGACAGTGTTTACAAAAATTAAGACAAACCATTTTACACTAAGTTGTAATGATGATTAAACATGCTGATTATTGTAAGGCTGAGTGTGGGGTTGAAAACTTTATTACTGATTATTATATCCTTTCTTGAATAAATCAAGAACATTCAAGAATATTCAGCCGTCAAATGCTATGGTTATTTTTTTTTTTGTTATGTAGTAATAGTAGTTAATATTTAATCAATTATTGATATTAAAATATTTTTGAAATGTATAATTTATGTATAATTTTATAGTAAAATAAGTCCTAGAATCAATGCAATTATTAGCAATAAATGCTCTGGGTTACTGTATCAATAAATCAGTTTTTCATGACCAATCCATCTGCTTTTTCATGCATATGCAAAAAAAATATAGACCCTTTCAGAATTCAATGAGGAATTATTATATGGTATCACATTAAGCTATTTGAATATCAGTTGTTCACAGGCTTGTTTCAGTCAGTGATTTTATTTAAATCAAACAGACTGAGGGACAGTCATAATAACATGTACAAAGAAATTAATTTTACAATATGGTACAGTAGCACTGTGTAAAAGTCCTTGTTCTCTGAGGGTTACTGGCTGGATTCGGCTGCTTCTGCTGTTCCCGCGGACCCCTGCTCTTCCTCTCTCTTCCTGCGTTTCAGAAGTTTTCTCTTCTTCTTCTCCTCTTTCTCTATTTCGGTGACCATCTCCTTGAACTTGGCGCTGCGGGGGTCCAGTGCGTTTCCGAAGCGCTCTCTCGCCTCGGCCAGAAGCCTGTCTCGCTTGATCTTCTCCTCTCGTTGCTTCTGTTTCGCATCCCTTTTCTGCTTTTTCCAGTCTGCGATCATCTTGGGCATTTTGGCCATGTTTTCAGCGATTATCTTCTCTCTGTTTAGGGAGAAAAGTGAGAAGTACATTAAGGCTGTGTCAAAACCAATGGCTGTGATCAGGCAATGAATGTTTTTTGGTTTTTTTTGATATCTTAATTTTGGTGAAATCTACTAGTTTTCTGAATCTGTTTTAAGTTTATGGCAAACATGCATATTTAAATAAAGTATCTAAGTATTTTGAGAGCATAGTGAGATTGTCACTTAATAACAATTTATTTATTTTTATTTATTTATTTATTTATTTTTAAATAAAAATAAAAACAAATGCAAAATTCACCTGCCTAAATAATCTAGTAAACACTACTATTATTTTAAGACACAAACAGTATTACACAAATAAAATAAAAATAATAATTTTAATATAAGTCACGTGACACCCGCGAACCAATCAGACATTAGACTTCAAACTTTAACTTCGTGATCGTGCGATTTTAAATGTTTGAAACGTTTTTTTGTTCACTGAATAAAGACTTCAGTTTCTCTCTGTACACGGCGTATATCTACTGAAAAAACGTACAATATAGCCAATGAGTCATGCGGATTAATCTACCAGGGAAAGCTGGTTTGTCAACCGCGATAAAATACGATTAAAATACGATAATTTAAAGGCGTCTTGTAGTTTGACAGCAGAAGTTACCAAACCACTGTCGTTGTATGGAAAACTAAAGCTGGGACACTGTAAGGCACGCGAGGGTAAGTAGATGATGACCGCTATATTAACGAATATACGCAGGATAGCAGACACTCGTCAGGTTGACTTCACCTGTCCATCCGCCTCTGCTCCTCCTCTCTCTCTTTGGTCGCGATGTTCTCCAGCATCACCTGCATCGGAGGATGCCACTCTCTCTCCTCCGCCATCAGCTCCTCCAGCCGGGCGGGAGAGGGCCAGAGTTTGGCCGGGTCCACTCCAGACGAGCTTCCATAGCGGCCGAACAGCCTGCGCTCATACTTGTCGGTCTTCTGCCACTCGGGGGTCTTCTCGCTCTCTTTACTCGGTATGTAAGGGCTCTTTATATTCAGCCAGAGAGGTCTGGGGTTATAGTGCGCGATCTGCTGGACTGCAGCCGGTAGAAAGCAGTTTAATTTACTAACGCCAAAGAACAACGCTGTCCTCCTGTTTAGCAAGGAGGCCGCCATGTTTGATGACAAGCCACTGACCTCTAACGTCAAGTTTTTGCACGTGTTGCTGACGTCACGACGCCCTCTGCTGGTGAATTATTCGATCTTTTATTATTATTATTGAGGATATCTAATATTATAATAACTGTTAATATTTCATTTATATCGGTATTATTTAAATGATGTTTAATTTGTTTCATTTTACATTACAGTATTATTGCTATTTGAATATTTTTATAGATTTGTTTTAAATATAATTTAGGTAATAATATAACTATTATTTGAATAATATAATCTAAATAAAATATCATGCAATAATAAGAATAACAACAACAGTTATTTAAGTGCAAAATGTCCTCATTTGTAAGTCGCTATGAATAAAAGAGTGCTAAATGACTAAAAATAAATGTAAATGTATTATTATTATTATTTGTAGTTATATTACTGGTCTTTATTATTGGCCTTTAGCTGATCACATGCCTTATGTTTTCCTGTTCTATTGAGAATCATGTACTGTTTAGATGTGTGGTGTCTGCATTGGTCTCGCTCCTCCTTGATCATGTTCGTGTGGAGTTTAATCATCACCTCAGGGGGCCTTCAACAATGCTATTTCAATCCTCAGAGTTTTTGTCTGTCCTCAAAGCTGGACCCTTGAATCTTTTCCGGTAGTTAAACGGCACAGCGGGACGCTATTGTTGGAAATAAAGGTCTTAAATGGATCTGGTCCTACTGGTATTGTTTATCCCAGAGTCCAGACCATGCTAGAAAAACAAAGATGATCGCTGATTTTAAATCTCTGGCCACATTTTTGGCCCCATTGCTTATTTATGTCATTTTAATTACTTTAAAGTAAGAGAAAAATATAATAGAACAAGAATTACTAATTACTGGATAAAATATAAAATCTTCAAAGTGTAAAAATAATATAAATACAACAGAACACACCATTAAAAAAAGATGTCATATTAATATTAATTAGTTTATTTAGTTAGTTTAGTTTAGCTAGTTTTTCTATATTGATAAAACAGCAAAATCAGCATAAGTTACTATTTTGGCACTGGTTTGTAATTAAACATTATAATTAGCATGAACGTGTAAAAATGCAATTAATAAAATTAATTATAATTTTTTTTACATGTATTTCTTAGTTTACATTTACAATTTTAAGTCATTAGTTAATTTTATGTGTAGGATTCTTATAGTAAAAACACAAGTTTTATGATTCTAATTGAATTAGATCAGCTCCTCAATTGTATTATGTTCATTTTCCTATTTAATTCTATACATTTTCCGTAAAAAGTAATTAGCTAATCAGTAAATAAGCCAAAAAATCTTAGTCAGCTGAATCGCGTTTAGAACGTGAAGAACGTTACAGATCCAGTTTATTTTACAGACACTCTCCAAGTTCCTCTTCTCACGTAATTTGCTGGATGAATGGGTGAATTATCATGTTTGAAGAGTCTTAATAGGGCTTAGGTTTTTCCCCGAGCGTTTCTTTCACCCATAGGGCTGCACGCGGTCTACTTCTGTTCTTATTAATGGTCCACGCCAGCTTCAGCTTCAGCGAGCAGATGAGCAGAAACTCCACTTTGAATTTCTGGAACGCAGCATGGGAGGGTTGGATTATTAACCAGCAAACACTCGGAGGAAGAAAAAGGCCTTTGTTTTAAATGCTCCAGCCCTCCCTCTCCATCACAAACCCCTCCCCTCCTTCCGCTACTCTTCTTTTAGTTTTGATTTCTTTTCAAAAATGTAAAGATGGGACAAACAAGCAGCTTTAGAATGCGCCTCTTGGAGAGACAGATGTCAGAGCTTTTGTGTCGCGGCGAGCGCATCATTATAACTCGAAAGTTCCCATGGCGGGGGGTTGAGGGTTTGAGAGGGGTCCGCAGCGTGCCATGCGCGACACAGGGCTTAATTTAGACACCGGTGATCGCTGCCAACTGAGAAGCTTTAAAGACACAACCATCTGAGAAAATCAGGTCTGCTGGCATTAATGCAGAGGTTGCTTCAGTATAGATGTGTTTGGTACTGATAGGCCTGCTATGGTCAGGGATTCAAAACAACCGAAGTATTAAACTTTATCACGTAGCTCGATGGAGAAGAAGACTATGCTATAGATGTAGTTGCATATAAATTGGAATGTGATTATGTCAATATAACATGTTCCATCAGTAAAACTCAACAGATGTAAGTTAATGGGACTGGGATGATTATTTAAAAGCAGAAATTTAAAGTTTATAGTTATTTTTAGGAATTATGTTAAAACTTGTATATTATTTGAGCTGTAAAGCATTTTTTTTACAGTTGTAATCCAAACATACCTCCTATAAATATAATAATAATAATAAGGTACTTTTTTTTATAAATGTAAAATTGAATAACTTTAAACCGAAAAGGTTAGTTTTTTTTTATAATCAAATCATGTTTTTTTTACACATATTGTGTCAAATGGCTAACTAGTTGTGTTGAATTTATTATTACAGAATTCAAATTTCTGTCATATTAGCATTCATTTAGTTTTTTTTTAAACAGAAATATAACAAAACATTTATAAAAAAAACTAAAGTGTATAAGAAGTTAATGTAATTTATGTTCCTTTAAAGTATAACGATATCCTTGCATTTTAACATCTCATTAGTTATGTCCAATTAGATTTGTTTTATCTGTTTTTTTCCCTTTTATATCGACTTAAAATTTAATACACTTTTAAAAATAAAAGTGCTTCAGGATGCCAGAAATCTCCTTTTTTGTCTGAATGGTTCAATGAAGCACATTACAAAAGGTTCTTTGTGGTGAAGAAGGTTCTTCAGATTAGAAAGAGATGGTTCTTTAAAGAACCTTTGACTTTTTGGTACTTTGTGGAACCAAAAATGTATTTTTTTATGGCATCGCTGTGAAGAACCCTTCAAGCACCTGTATTTTTAAGACTGAGGTTTACATCTAAATTCAGGATTTAAAAGCAGAAACATGACGCTTATTATTTTATGAAATCAATTCAATTCTTCTGTCAAAACTTGTCTGTTATTTGAGCTTTAAATTGATTAAATCATAAATCATAGCCATTATAGTGTTCAGTTGTTGAAAAATTTAATATGAATTATTTGATTATAAAACATTGTTTTCATTTTGTTTATATAATTAAAATTGGGTTCATTCACTTCTATTGCAAGTGCCATACATTTAAAAATTAGGGGTAAATGAAAGCAATGTTTTGTTGCAACTGACAATATGCTGTCAGTTAGGATGAACTTGTACTGAACCTGGAATATTCCTTTGATATCCCAGGACAACATTGTTTTTGTCATTTTAAGTTGTTATAACCGTAGTAGATGAGAAAGGTCAGTTATATAGGCGCTATGAATTGGTTTGTTCTCTTATTTTGCTCCTGTGAGTTCATCCAAAGAGACCATCCATATGGCCTTGTGATTAAATATTTACAGGCCCCCACGTTTCCAACCAACTCATGAGAAATTCATGGAGATGTTGCATTATGGGATAGTTCTGTTCCCACTCGCTGCCGTTTCCCCCACCCTCAATAACCGGAGTACAGCCGAGGGAATGTCCAGATGCCATTTTAGTAAACAAGATGTCTCTTGTGATTTTATTATGCATTATACGTACACTACAAGTGCATGCGTATGTGGTTTTGATGGTAATGATGCTTTGTTCAATGGTTACGTTTAAATGTAGTCATTTAGCAGATGCTTTTGTCCAGTGCGGCATACAAATGAGGGATTTATCAGCTGAGGTTCAAGAGAAAATTATGCAATTTCTGCTAACTTGACTGAACAAATTATTATTTACTCTAAAGTGGAAACAGGCTTGCAAATGGGGAAAAATCCAAATCTTTCTAGCTCTTTCATTGCATTTTATTCTCAACTAGATTGCACAAAATTTTAAATATATACTTTTAGCAGCCCAAGGCAAGAAGTGGGTGGTTTTGAATTGATATTAGTGGTTCATTCTTCATCAATCTGGAACTAGATAGTCAAGTTGAGCACTTTGCATTGTGGGATATGGGATCATGGTGCAGTTTACTCCATCTTTTAGCTTGAACTGCACACAGAATTTATAATATGTGTGTTGATCTGAACATAGACATGCTGTAGAAATGACTGCTCCATGGGCCAGACAAGACAGAAGCAAACGATCAGCGCACATGGAGAGTGCGACATTGCTCATGTTCTCATCCTGCAGGCGGATCTGGAAGTCTCCATGTCATTGTTTAAATGATTCCCCTTCACTAAACTGGGAACGAGCCCAAGCGAGAACTACACGTGAAAGCACCTCAGGAGGGGAGCACGTTCAGCGGGGAGCTTTTCAATAATGGATGTACCACATTGAGCTCCCGTTAATAATGTGTTTCTGTCACCGCGGGAGACAGAAAAACGCATTTTAGAGGCAGATGAGAGAATAATGGGATGCGAAGTTAGGAAAACTTAGTCATAACTCAGTCTGGCTCCTTTTCAGACATTTCCAGTGTCTTGTGGCTTTGTTTAACAGGTAAAAAAAAAACAAAAAAAAACACAAGCTTTGTGACTTTTAAAGCCACGGTGGCTTGTTAACCTCTGAAGCTTATCATAAAAGGGTTTTTAATTACAGTGTTTTCATCGAACTAATTATGGATTGAAGCAATGACGTATACCAGAGTTATAGACAAGATTGAAAGGTTCAAACAACTCAAGCTCAAAATGAAAATGATGTGGAAATTATTTAATTTGTCCTTTAGTTTGTTAAAACACAGAAATTGTGTTCACAAAAATGCACTTACTGTATATTGGAGAAATCTATACAGTATATACAGAAAAAATGGTGTAAAGTTCACAAACACTTGCAAAAAAAATACAAGCATTTCTATTTGAAGTAGAAAAACAGAAATAATATTTTCTTGTAAAACATACTGCAATAATATTTTATTTGCAACTTTAAAAGCAGATAAAGCCTATATTTCTCTTAAATAACATTTAACCTTTTTTTGTATTAAAAAAAAAAAATGTTATTTGAGCTCTGAAGTTAAAATGTTTTTTTGTAATGCTGACCCCGTGATGCTTTGTACGACAATTATTTGGTTTATAACTTTACATGAAAAACATTATTTTAACTGTATAGACTGTACAGACAGTGTAAGTTATTGATTTTATCACCCCAGACACATATAATGTTGAAATCTTGTGGCTATACGTTTTAAACGGTTCGGTATTTTTTGGTAACTTAACCAAAATGAACCAAAACTATTTGGTTACCCACATTACTCAAAATATCGTTGTTTTCCACAGAAGAAAGAAATTCATGCAGCTTTGGAACGACTTGTAATTGTATCTTTTGTTTGGACTGTCCCATTTCATCTAGTTTTTAAAACTCTTCCTCTAAAACATTTCTGTCTGTGTGTGCCACTCTTAAATATGAGAGCAGATTTTGTTCCCATGGCTGTGTATGTCCACATTAATAAGCAATTTGACATTTGTGTCATGCTCTCGTGTCTGTCTCTTGTGTCTTCAGCCACTGGGGACTGAGCAGGGCTCGTCGTCCAATCAGAAGCCGAGCCCTTCTACTGATGCTTTGAAAACGGATGCAATGCCAGAGGCGCTAAATACAGTTAATGGTCAATGAATTCAAATGTCATCATTATCTGAGCAGTTCTGAGAATAAATCCATGTCTTCTTAGTGCTTCCCTTTAACATTCAAGCATTATTTAAATACAGTGTTAACATTTAACTATTCAAAATTGTAAACAGGAAAAAATGTCAACTTCAAAACAACCATTACATATTTTCTATACATTATTTATTTTGTTTTGATACCTGATATTACATCATGCAGAATGAAACAGTTTTTTAAAAAGAATTAAACTGATAATATACTTGTATATAATATGTAATCTATTCTACAGTGATTATCATCAGTAGTTGTATACTGTCTGTTAAAATATGCGGTGTAGATATAGATTCATAGATTATATTGTGTTTTTGGTTTAGAAAAAAAACCTTAAATGTTTCATTCTGCATGATGTAAAATCAGCTAAATATATATATATATATAATGCATAGAAAAATACAATAAGGTGTCATTTGTTAGTGTATTAACTAACATGAACAAACAATAAAGAATTTATTACAGTATTTGTTCATCTTTGTTAACCTATAAAAATTAAACGCTAACATTATTAAAAAGTTAATAAAAATAGATGTTCATTGTTAGTTCATGGTAGTTCACAGTGCATTAACTAATGTTAACAAACACAATTTGTGATTTTAATAATGCAAATTCTAAAATTAACATTAACTAAGAAAGTATTGTTCATTCTAAGTTAATGTTAAATAATAAACCTTATTGTGAAGTGTTATCGAAAATGTTATTGCAATATACTGAGTAACACTTTACAATTTTAATATGAATTATATTTCTAGACTTCTAATGTTCTAGATGAACTTTCCATTATGATAAAAATCCCAGCCTAAACATATTTTTCTCAAAAAAAAAAAACAAGACAAAACAACCTCGGCTTTAATTTCATTTACGCTCTTCTTTTGCAGAGATCATGAAGAGATGTCAAGTACATCTGATGTTCTCACCTTTGTTGGGGTTGATCTGATCTCCCTGAGAGCTGACTCATCACACACACACACACACATAGCGTCCGTCCATTGCTGTGGGTATTGTAGACTGGCAGAGGGGTGCAGGTGGCTCTGGATTGGTGCAGACACTGTCCCGTCGCTCCCGTGTCCGTGCCAGTGCCATCTGTCATCAGCTACAACATCTGCAAATCCAAGGTGCCCTTGATGACCGGTGCCACCGTGGCCCGCTTCAGATTTCAGCAGGGGGACGAGTGGGTAGAGAAGCTGCTCCCCGAACACTAATCACATCTTCATCACTAATCATCACGGTTTGGGCTTTTTTTTTTTAATATAATTCTAGCAGTGCCGTTCCAGGATTGTTTGTCTGCTTATTTATCTGTATCTCATAGCAGATCAGTCAACGACTCACCATGCTGCACACACAGTTCAATTCAAACTTATTTGTAGCAAAAGTGAGCAAGCCAAAGACGATTGTGGCTAGAATAAAAAACAAAACAAAACAACAACAGCTAAGATGTTTAGATGAGTTAAAGAAACAGTTTTATCCATTTGAAATGAGAGAGTTAGTAAATACTCATAATGGAGTATGCTGAGGTCTTGAAAGTCTTCCATACCTGCAAGGCATCCATTAGACCACATTGCAATTAACATTCTTGGCTATGATCCTAATTACTTTGTAAGCAAAGCTCTATATTGATTTAGCAATAACGTGTAACTAGATTTCTGAAGTAAAGTGGCGTCTCTGCATCTGTCATGATGCTGGGCTGTTGTAGGAGGTTGTCAAGCATTGCTATATGTGATTGCTCCAGCATTTGGAGAGGTTGTTAGTCCAACAATATGAGACATGTGTGTCTTAAGATTCTCATATTTATATTTATAGTGCAGACTAAAGTAGTTTAGAAATCTGCAACGAATCCCCAAAATTAGCTTCTAGCGAATTCTATAAAGTTGAAATCCTTTTTTTTTCATATTTTTTTCCCCCATGTAAAACATATGTGCTTGCTGTGTTCAGAACAGTTTTTTTGTGCTATGTGGTTGCTGACTGCTGAGTGTTCAGAGTGGTTTGTTAGCATGCTATGCTGGTTTTAGAATGCGGAAGATTGCACATTTTTTTGTCTTGGTTTAATTGTGCATGTTTGTTTTGCAATATGTAATGTACGCTAAATTACAAAATTAAAGTCAGGTTTTTTTTAAGACCCTAAAAAGGTCTTAAATCAAAGCAGAAAGTCTTTGATATTTATGAATTAATTGAAAAGGCATTGAATGTTGCATGCACTGCAATAAATGAATGAATATAAATGAATGAATAAATAACTTGCCTTGTTTTTTATATAAATATCTTTAAAACAAGATGCAGTTATTTGAGATGCAAGATGAAGATATGAGTCTTGTTTTCTGAAAAACTGAACATTGAGTTCAATTGAGTTCATGCTTAAAACAAGAGCAAATATCTTACAATGTGGTTTGTTTTCCCTTTTGAATTAAGTAGATTTTTTAATGGATCTTGATTTAAGAATCTTTAAACATTTGCACTTGATAATAAGATACTTTTTTTTCAGTGTGATACTAGTTATTAAGAAGCATTTTCAGACCTTGAAGTGTTGCTAGTGCAATTCATCAGACATTTTCCAAATATTTATATTTAGAGTATTGTGTTTCCTTCAGTTTTCTTTACTTAGACTTAAATGCATGAAAAAAGCTGTGGGAAAAAACATTATCAGTCACTAGTTTATGTGTAAATAAAGGTATTTTGTAATTACGTATTGCTGTTTTTCCATTTTTTTATTACAATGTATTAATTGCAGGCTAAGATTTTCTTTTGAAATGGGATGTTTGTGCGCAAAACAAAATTTATGACTTTGTTACAAAATAAATATAATACGAACTTCCATATGTTAATTCGCTGTGAGATTGCAGGGGACTAAAGCAGCCACTCGGAGGAAGTGACATTTAAAATTCTGAAGAGCACCAAAAACAGTCATTGAGGACAGAAATCTACAAGAGAAAGAAAAGGGGGCGAACACGTCTGTTTTGTTGGCTAATAGACGACCGGAGGAAAAGAGGCCTAAATCAGAATGAGTAAAGCGCTGAAAAGAGAAGACAAACAAACTAAAAGCATCGGCACCGAGATCTCAGTGAGCCGCGCCAAAATTGTTTGGCACTGGTGGTTTTTAAAAGGAACACCTGCGAAGCGGCAGTCGCTCCTTTACATTCTCCCGAAACCCCGCTGGTCAGCGCTCCACTACTTGGCATCTGATCCTTTGGCCCGAGCCATCAGACGCCAAGAAGAAAGGAAATCGCTCAAGACATAAGCTCGCGTTTCTGCGGTGATAAAAGATTCAGTTCCCCCCACACGATTTGTCACCTGCGTGTTTGTTTTCCCACCCCCCGAGTCGAGAGCCCACCTTAATCTAAATGAGCTCATTAGTTGGCAGCATTTGCTGCACAGGTTCACATAATGAGGCTCATGAACGCGGGCGCCATCCACTAAATGAGGCCTGTCACCTCACGTTAGGCGAGTTTGCATAAAATACCGGCTCATTTAAATGAAAACATTTTCATTCGAAACTTTGCCCGGAAAATGGTTGTTTTGATGAAAAACATTTTCAGCTTCAGACTTCATGGTTCTGGAATGTGTAGGGTAGGAGGCTTTATGCTGAATTCTCCAGAAGAAAATAGAGGTGGATTTTTCGGGGTAGACTACTGTGCCTGTTGGACACGGCTCAAAGGAACTGTATGGAACATAAAGTTGGGGTCTTCTCGGTTTCCTGTGTTTGGGTTGAGGTCCCGTGGTGCTGTGCGGCGTGTTGGCTGCGGCCCGGAGCGTATGTACCGCTCCATAAGGTGATTTGTGGATGGCTTTCCTTGCGTGGTGGGCAGCCAGCTCCGGGTTCAGATCAGGACAGCACAGATAGACTGAGGACGGCTTGAGTGCTGCTGACATCTTGAATTATTGCGGCCTTGTTTTGTTTCAAAGTCTGTTTTTTCCAATCCCTAAAGGGGAATAAAGAACAGTAAAAACAAAAGAAGATTTTGTTATTTGAGAGTTAGATAATGTTTGGGACAAAACCTTCTCAAAGCCCTTAGAGTGTTAAAAAATAAACTAAGGTTAGTAAATCGTTGTAAGAAACATTTTTGTAACTTTAAAATAGCATTATATTTACAACAAGGAAACAGGACATTGCAACGTTTTAGAAACATTTCTAAAAGTATTCCAACACAAAGGAAACAAGTTGCAACACTGAAATCCCCACAACAAAATGAAAACAAGCTGCAACACAACAAAATTAGCACAACACAACGGAAACAAGTCACAACACAACTAAAGTAGCACTACGCAATGAAAACAAGCTGCAGCACATCGGAACAAGGCACAACACAAAACAAGCCACAACACAATGAAATTAGCACAACGCAACGGAAACAATTCGCAATTCACAAATCACCTTACGGAGCGGTAGAACACAATAAAATTAACAACACAAAGAAAACAAGTGACAACACAATGGAAACAAGCCACAACACAACAGAATTACCGAAAACAAGTTGCAGTACATTGCAAACAAGTCGCCAACACAATGAAATTTGCACAACACAATGGAAACTAGTCACAATGCAGGGAAATTAGCACAACACAATGGAAACAAGTCGCAACATGAAACAAGTCACAACACAACAGAATTAGCGCAACACAATGGAAACAAGTCACAACACAACAGAATTAGCGCAACACAATGGAAACGAGTCACAACACAACAGAATTAGCGCAACACAATGGAAACAAGTCACAACACAACAGAATTAGCGCAACACAATGGAAACAAGTCACAACA
>JAUMHE010000044.1:2619646-2651895 GCA_032359235.1 Enteromius mattozi | reverse complement strand
AACACAATGGAAACAAGTCACAACAGAATTAGCGCAACACAATGGAAACAAGTCACAACACAACAGAATTACCGCAAACAAGTTGCAGCAACACAATGGAAACAAGTCACAACAGAATTAGCGCAACACAATGGAAACAAGTCGCAAGGCAGGGAAATTTGCACAACACAATGGAAATACTGTTTCTAGAACCTGAATTTGTTACCTGGGTAAGAGAAAATGAAAACTTTTGACATGTTGTTCTCTCGTTCCTTTACCAAAGCAGTAAGCTTTTAGATTAACTAATGAAAGTTAATACATTTCTTTGCATATTAGTAACTTTATATTTTTCATTGCTGAAAAAGTTCCTTTTTTAATTTAGATTTTTTTTTTTTCCTGAGCAAAACTTGTGTGGTTGCTAGGATGATGCTATGGTTTTGCATGTGCTCTTTGCAGTGGAGTTCTAGGTGTTTTAGATTGTTGCTCGGACGTAGCTACACACCTACTAGACTTTTGCATTGCTAAGCTGCTGCTCGAGAGTTCTAGGTGGTTGCTAGGCTGTTTCTATGTGGTTACTGACGTTTTTGAGCAGCACTGGGGTTGTAGGAAGGAGAAGCTGAAACTCAAAGCAGATGGTTGTGTTGGCACCTGTCTTGCTCTGAAATCTGTTTGGAGCTGTTTTCCACATGTATAAAACAGTCAAGACCTTCATGTGCCAAAAAAAATAAACACCCCTGATTTAACCCTCCTCTCACTGCGAGTCGGGCTCTTACAGTAACGCTCAGGGTCATCTAACGTCATTTGAAATGATCTTTTACACACATGCTACACGTCATATATTTAAGATACATTAGCTTAGAACAGTTGCATGTATTTGTTTGCTCTCAAAAGGTTATCGTTGATTTACAAAGTCTTTGAATCCGACCAGCAGTGTTTAACAAACGACCAGAAGATGGCGCTTTATCTGCATTACGAATAAACTTGATGAATGAGTTTGTCATTAGAGTCTCATTAGTTGCTGAGTTTTTATGTGCTAAAACAGCAACATTTAGTCAAACCACAAATTGTCACCACATTTTAAGAGAAAGCGAGTTGCAGCATTACAATCCCAAAACGCATTAAACTGCGCATTTATTGCAAATTAAAATGGCATTGAACTTTTTACAGCTTTTGTTTCGCATCCAAAAAGGTAATAATTTAACTAGGTTTTTAGATTTTCTGAGTGCTGCTTACTGCCAGAAGGCAAATGTGTAGCCATGGTGTTGTTTTGTGGTTGCTAGGGGTGTTCTGAGTGGTTGCTAAGTGGTTTACTGTCCCAAGTCAGAAGAGTTGACCCCATCATGTCTCTGTGATATTTGCGTCCGTTTCTGGAGCGGCTGAGGTAGTCCATTATACAGCATCTTGTGAGAGCGGCCTCTAGAGGCCAATCACAAACAACCAACACAGTCTCATGACCAATTCGTACGTATTTGACGAGGTGGATAATTTGCACTAATTCATACAAATTCGTACAACCTCACTCGTATGATTTGTCTAAAACCTCGTACAAATTCAGACAAATTGGCAACTCGTAAAATACATACAATTTAGCAAAAATCAGATGTGAGGTTGTACGAATTTGTACGAATTAGCCACCTCATAAAATATGTACGAATTGCCGTGAGATCAGGCTGAAACAACACGTGCTGTACAGTACATGTTTTTGCATCATTCAGTGGTAGTAGTTATGTATCTAATTCATTTTAAAAAATATGCCTACACTGTAAAACTGGTATCTGGTTCTATCTATACATAATATTTTGAGTAGTTTTTAAGGTTTGATTTCTTTAATGGAATCTACCTGGATCAAATCTCCTAAATTATTGAATCTGTGACACAGTGAATGTATTGTTATTAGAAAAGTGCTCATTAATTTTAAGCTGATTTGACTTTGCGTTATCTTGTACAATTAAAAGACTGTTTAAGTAGACAGCTCAAGTAGGAGAAAACTTGTAACTGCGCTGGTGTTAGCAGAGCTACTGCTCATTGATCATTATGCCTCATGCTAGGACGTATTTATCCATAGGTTCTACTCTTCTGCACGGTAACTACAGAAACATCATAACAGAAACCCTTTCAAATGTCAAACGTAACTAAACATTAAACATTAACAGATGTTTCCCTTCACTCAAAAACACAAAAAAAAGCACTTAATTTAAACAATATTTACTTTCCATATCCAGCCATACACGAATACATACATGCTGGGAATAACAATCACCACCAAAATAAAACTGCATAATTGAAGTAATTCTTTATTATTTAATTCGCATAATTTATCAGCTATATCAGTTCCTAAATTCAAGCCTCAAAAAAGAAATGCCTAAGTTTTCTAAAAAAAAAGAAGAGGAAAATATCTCTTGGTTTTACTAGTTATATTTTCTATAAAACAATGGACCATTTTTTTTATTTAATGATTTAATAACTTTAGTACTGTTTTACTTGGAGAGTTATGTTTTAAAAACTATCAGTTGATTATTCAGTTATCAGCCAGTAAAGTCCAACCAAGTTATCAGTAAAATCCACTATTGGTTATGGAAAGGTAAAATTCTTTAATAATAAAATAAATATGTATTTTTTTAAATATGTGAAATGATTGCCCTGTAATAAGTTTAATGAAGCTGAAAACTGTAGTATACAGATTAGTATTAATAAAAACTTAGATTTTGCATCTGGGAGATGTATGTGACTGATTTAGTTCTCTTTCAAACGAATTAAAAAGTCTAGTGTCTAACAGGAAGAAAAACAAGTGAGCGCAGTGCAGGAAGGCGTCCTGAGTGACCCGTGTGTCATATAGGGTGAGAAACGCTGCTCCGTGATTGGCTGACAGCGAGCAGCACTGCGGTTCAATACATGTAGGAAAGAAAGGAGAGGAGAGCTGAAACTCAAAGCAGATGGTTGTGTTGGCACCTGTCTTGCTCTGAAATCTGTTTGGAGCTGTTTTCCACATGTATAAAACAGTCAAGACCTTCATGTGCCAAAAAAATAAACACCTCTGATTTAACCCTCCTCTCACTGCGAGTCGGGCTCTTACAGTAACAGACGCTTGATGTGATCAGGAGAGAGTTACTCGTGCTGTCTCATGCATCTTATAGACATTATGGGAATTATCATATGTGTGAAATGAGGTTAGAAATGTCAACGTAAGTGCACAACAAAGAACTGATAGTGCAGCTTTGTTCATGTCTATTTTTACTCAGTGACCTTATCAGTTTTAATATTGTGCACTTGTGCTTTCTTGCCATTTACTCATTTACTTAAATGCCATTTGTTTTGATATTTTTTTAATGCAATTATATTATGTTATTATCATGACATTCGTTCATTTTTAGTTTTTTGTTATTTTATTTGGAGCCACAGAATGTCGAAAGATAGGAAAAAAAAGACAATTATTGCAGTTAGATTTTATCTTACAAACACCTTTTTTGGCATTATAATTGAATAAATTCTAAAATCATAAATGTTAACTGAAATCAAATTAAAGCATTTCAGCCAAAGCAACATTTCTTGTTTTCATTTAGTTGAAAACAGAAATAACTGAAATTTGAAATAAAATGAATATCTAGACAAATTAAAAACCAAAACTATATAAATAAAATTACAAAAACATATAATAAAAAAATATTAAAACGTCATATCACTTAAAACTTTTTTATATAATTCAATGACTTTCACAAGTTTTTTTTATAGAGCTTTTGTTTTTAAGTACCATTTCCAATACTTGAAATATAAACATTAACTGAAATAAAAAAAGAAATACAACAAATTCAACAATAGTTGTTAGAAAAACTATAACTATATATTAAAAACAAACATTACAAAGCACACACAAATATTAAAATGACACAAATAAAATGAAAATCTAAATATATTCAAAATCATCTCATAATAACTTCTTTTAGCGTTTAGATTTGATTTGACTGTTTTAGTGTTTGGTGCTAAAAAACATTTTATTATTGCATATATTTATTTTACCATTATTTTATCCACATATCTTTATATTTAAGTAATATTACATATTATATGTCCCAAAAGAAAGAAGGATGTAAGAACTGTCTTCATCAGGAGGTCTGCAGGAATACTGCAGGTGGACCACAAATCATTGTTTAATCCAGCGCTGGTTCCTGCTCCATCTCTCTATCTTTCAAGGGGCCTTGAAAAGGGTTGAAGACCCTGATGAGACGCGCGTGCAGTTCCGTGCCCAGCAGAGGGCGCTGCAGCACGCGCACCTGTCCGGCCCTGCTCTGCCTGCATGTTTATGTACTACACCAGCGACAGTGAGTCAAACCACTAATTGTTACCATGTTTTCACACATAGTAAGTCGTGTTTCAATTCCAAACACATTGAAATGTGCACTTTAATTGAGAATGAAAATGACATGGAACCTGCTTTTATGTCCTTAAGTTGAATAAAAGAACTGTATTTAAAACTAGACTGCATTATAAATATGCATGTAGTGAAACCCTGAATAATAGTCAGGAGTGTAATTTAGTGTTTTAAAACACAATCAATAATGGAAACCTTATATTTAATAATAATGTTAAAGAAATAGTGCTTAAATAATTTTATGAATAATTCTTATATTTTAAGATTGATTTATTTAAGTCAGTTTTGTAGTATTGATTTAGTATAGAATTTAAGTATTTATATTTCAAATCAATATTTTCCAAAATCATTATCAGTCAGAGCAGCCGTTTACATGGAGGTTTTCTGTCTCGTTCCTT
This sequence comes from Enteromius mattozi, assembly GCA_032359235.1. Classification (NCBI taxonomy): domain Eukaryota; kingdom Metazoa; phylum Chordata; class Actinopteri; order Cypriniformes; family Cyprinidae; genus Enteromius; species Enteromius mattozi. The sequence goes on along the minus strand of JAUMHE010000044.1, from coordinate 2,647,152 downwards.
TATTTTGATTATTTATCCAAATGTTTGTCATCAGATTTTGCGGGAATTTCCTTGTGATACGTTACACTAAACATGTGCTTTTTGCTTTGTAGTGATCATCAACACATAAGAGATGCATTAGGCTGTATTAAAACCAACTGAGGAATAAAACGGCATGATGGACTCCTTATGCTGACCTGTGTAATGTTACTCAAATCTATTACCTAAACATTTCTAAGAAATTGATTCTCTTGATTTAATCAGAAACGCCTCCTTGAGTACATTTGTTTCAGTTTTTGAAAGAACCTTATTCAATTCTATTCTTTTAACATCCGTTTCTAAATGTATCCAAACTAAACTAAAAGTTTAGTCTTTATTATCTGCCATATGTCTCACATATATGTCATCTATGTCGGACATTTATTTATTTATTTGTGACTGTCAAAAGCAAAAAAGCTCAGCTGTATAACATCTCAAATGCAGTACGGCTAATTGCGTGTAGATAAGCAATTCCTTTAAAATTAGAACTGTTCAGTTTTTATCCAAATGGTATCGTTTAGAAAAACAAAGTCTTTTTTGTCTTTCTCTGCCTGATGTGTTCACATCTGGTTAGACTGTCAGAGGTCAGATGTGTGAAATATCGTGCTAATAAATAGTCTCTGTGAGGACAGCTTTGAATGGAAAGTGCATTGTAAATGGCTTCTCTCACTCTTCAGTAACGTGACAATTTTTTGTGGGTAGGTTTTTAGGCTGTTAGCATGAAATGTAGCGTGCAGCTTCTGTTTTATTTTCTGAATGCTCATGCATGCACATGTCAATCAAAAAACTGAAGTGTACTGTCTGATAAAGCAAAGAAAATATGTAAAAAAAAAAAAGTACAGGTTAGTTTATAGCTGAACAGAACTACAAAGACTCCTTTTTTATCCAAGTAGATATAAAATTCATTAACATTAAATTAAATAATGACATAAAATGAATTTAAAAAAATAATTTAATTTAATTTATATTTAATTTATTTTATTTTCCTCTGGACAGGCTTAAATATTTAGAATCTTGTCATTTCTACACATCTTTATGTTGTAGCATTAGAGCTCAGATATGTTCTTGCAATCAATCAATCAAAAAAAAAAAAAATAATAATTTTATTTTATTAAATTTATTTTATTTTATTCAATTTTATTAATTTATTTTTTATTTATGCATTACATCCTGTGCAATTTTTTTTCCCAACATGACTTTTTATTTTACACACTTTATAGTTTGAGTATTTTTAAGTTTTGCAATTTCTACCCTAACATCTTTCTGATTTTGCAGCATTTGTGGTCTCGGTTCAACTGCGTTCCTGCAATCTGAGGGATTATACATTATTGTGTCTGTTCATAATGTCATACATCAATTAAGTCAGCATTTTGTGGGATCTGTATAATCAGTTTCTTAATGAAGCAGGTGCTCGGACAGGTGTTGTTCTAGCTCTGCACAGCTTCGGGAATATCCGCATTCGGCCCGAAAACACACCTTTTACATGTTTTGGCTTTCTTTACGAGAAATCATTGCATATATAAGAAATGCGCATTTTCCAGATCCTCGCATCAGAAAAGCGCTTTCCATGCTGCGAGGCCCATCATTGATCAAGACTTTGGCTGCATGTCTTTTGACGTGCACTTTTATTAAATGGGTTTGCTGTTGGGTGAAGGCAGCTGGAGATGAATCAAGTGGCAGATGAGCTGGCAGGCCGTGCCACAAGTGTGAGGTGAGCGCTCGAGAGATAGACAGATGGACGGACAGATAGATAAATGATTTCCAGTGGAAAGACAGCAATGGTAAGCTAGCGAGGATAAGAAGCAGCCTGGCATTATCCCGTGCCCTTTAGTATTTAAAGGATGCTGGCATAACATTTAGGTATTTGGGGCGAGAGAGCCACGCAGAAAACACGCTCACACAAACCCCCCAACAATCATTTGCTTTATGAGGCGCCTGCTGATGCCATGGTAACCCTCCTGTCCTGGGCACGGCACGGGCGCTGCTGTGCCAAACAAATGCCATGGTAACTTTTTTTTTTTTTTTAACCCACGTTGCCCAGAAACCTTTGAGATTTAGTAAGTGAAACCAGTGGATTCACAAATTAGGCTCAGGGAGAGAGCAGAGAGAAACGCAGAGTTTAGTGTTTACAGTCTCTATGTACAAATTACCCAGAAACAGTGAGAATTATACGCTGACTTTACTGCTTTTTTTTTAGGAACAAGTCCTATTTAAGGAAATTTAGGGGTGCGATCCGTTGAGGTTAGTCTCACATAGCTCAAATTACCCAAGAATCCAACATTTAGTTTCTTAATGTATGTTTCTGATCTCATCGTGAATGATTCATCATTGCACATTTGTCCAGTTGTATTGTTTGTCTTTGTATTCTTTTATTAAATACTCACTCCACCGCGAAACCTTTGCAAGCAACAACACCCAAGACTTATTTTACAAGCCTTTCGAACACTTTTTGTGATGAAATCAATTTTTGATGGATACAGACATGGATGTCTTTTTTTCTTTTCTTTCACACAGAAACGAGTCAAAATCTGCTAAGGGGTAATAATGGAACAACAGTTTTAAAAAGTTATTTCTTATGATTATTTACGACAGGATCTGGGTTTAGATCAAATATTCTTGTTACGAATTTGCGACAGCTGCATGTAACCTTTTGTCTGTCAAAAAAGTATTTGTGAGAAGCCTGTGCCTAACAACAATTGAAATATTTTTTTTTTTTACATTTACTTATCCGCTTACAGATTTTGACGCATTAAAAATGTGAGATAAAATTTTACATGTATGTTTAAAACACAACACAATTTTTTATGGTTTTGTTTGCAGTATGTAAACCTAATTTTAAAGCGAAAATTACCATCCACTTGATCCTTAAACATTGTAATTGTAATTCTTACTGCTTATTACACAAATGATCTACAGTTACACTTACATTGAAGTGATGTCATTTTGTTTTTATGAGTTTTTTAATAATAGATTTTAATGAATTCCTTAATGACATTGTCTTCTAGGAAGTGGCATTTTTGGTGGAAAAACAACAGCATGAACATCAGTAGTGTTTCAGCAGTGCATACAATAAAATCTGAGGATCTTTACGGGGTTGAAATGTTGATATTGTGAACATTTGAATGTTAACTGACTGGAAATCAACTCATCTCAGGTTTTCCTCACTGTTTGATAAAAGCGATTCGCTCATGAATCACTGACACCAGTGAATGAACCATTTTGGCTGACTGAACAAAAAAAGAACAAAAAGTTTCAAAAGCTCACGAATAAGACTTTGAAGGTGAACATAGAATTATCTATTATAATCCATATTTTAGAGCTAGAAATATTAGAGCTAGAAATATAAAAAATGCATTTTCACTTCGGAAATGGTGCCACTTTTAGATTTTATTTGTAAGGCACTTTGGCTAAATTCATGAATGTACATTTAATTAAGATAATTGGCCTGAAAAACAAATGAAAACAAACAAAAATGTTGTTTCTGATTAGCATGGTTTGGTTTCAGTATCTAAAATCTACCTGCTTTCATTTAAAACTTTGATTTCAGTTGCTTCAACTTAAATTATTTGTGACCCTGGACCAGTCAGAAGTACGTTGGCTGACACACACACTGCAAATTCTCACAACGCAACCAAATAAAGAAACGCACTGCTAAAAAAACCTTTATTTGGTTGTGTTGTGAGCATTTGCAGCAGCTGCTGTCAAACTGATGAAGATGTTTTCTTGATGTGCTGGTGCTTTTTCTATTTGCATGTGTTTTCTGAAGTAGCAGGACATTGAGGTCTCTCGGCCACCGTACGTAGGCTCTTTTTTTTTTTAATTGAGATTTATACATCACCTGAATAAACAGGCTTTTCTTTAATTTATGGTTTATAATGATAGGATAATATTTGGTTGAGATCTTTGAAAATCTGGAATCTGAGGGTGCAAAAGAATCTAAATATTGAGTCCAAATAAAGTACGTTTTGACATATTTACAGTAGGAAATTTACAAAATGTCTTAATGGAACATGACCTTTACTTAATATCCTAATGATTTTTGGCATAAATAAAAACTGAATCATTTTGACCCATATAATGTATTATTGGCTGTTTCTACAAACATACCTGTGCTGCTTATGCTCCAGGATCACATATTATGTTCGCTTAAAAATGTAATTGAGTATATCTTAAAATTTTACATTCATTTGACGAGTTAAATAAATTGAAAACATATGCTGATTTGACTTGATCGTATCATTTTTAAGACTTATAATATTTTTACCTTCTGTACATGATTGGTTGGGTAAAAATACATTTCTGAACTATAACAGGCCGCAGTATTTCTGCATGCATATGCATTCACAACTGAAGCCGGGCACAGTATAACATCTCTTCTCCTGTAATTTCCATATAACCCGAGGTTATCTATTCTCTCTCTCTCTGACGCCATGCCAGCTTAGTGCCAGTCCTGCATCACACAGTCTCCCACACGCACACAAAGAAGTCTTGTTTAGCGTGTTTTAATTCCCTTAAATTAAGGAGCCGTGCCAAGTCCCGCGCTAGCAGCCATCGCACCATAAGCAGACTTATAATTGTCCCTCATCTGACATGCAGGGTCCTCATCACAGCTTTGTGCGTCTCTAAAGAGCGCTGCTGCTCCCAGGACTGCATGTGCTCTGTTATTCACTTTCACACATTACATGCATGCATGACTGCACCGTTTAGATGCGGCTGGACGAGGATAATCAGATAATCAGCACGCAAATATTTCAATGAACTAGTCTGAACTGTGGAATGCTACTTAATTAAAAAATAAATAAATAAGAAGGAGGAATTGACATGCTGCTCCTAACCTAAAGAAAACCGTAGGACGCCTGCTTGTTCTTTACATTTTTCATTAGCGACTGCGGCATGAGCATTTACCATGGTAACCGTCATTACTCACTAAATAATTACCATATGGATATTGCTTTCTCATCATGGTAAATTAATACCTACTTCACACAATGTGGTCGAGAGTTTTATAGTATTTATTTAAAAACGATGGTATTTAATATAATCAAAAGCATTTTAAATGAATTCATTTTTATTTTATTTATTATTACTGAAATCATTTAAAATACATTAAATATTATTTTTGTATTTTATTTATACTGTATATTTTAAATAACTAAACATTTTATCTTTATTATTTTATACAAAATATCATGTATATCAAAATGTCCTTTATATATTTAAATAACAGAAACAATATTTGTTTTATATTTTTATTTGATATATATATGTATGTAATTTTATGTAGTTGAAAATATTAAATACGTTTTGTGTTTACTTTTGTATTTACATTACATATAAAAATATTTTCATTTATTATTTTATGTATTTTCCTTTCAGTCATATATTTTAAACAACATAAACAACATTAAATCTATTTGTCTTTTATGTTTTACATTTTTATTTTACCTAATTAATTTCACAATTTTTTACTTTTTATTTTATATAATTGAAAATGTTTTATATTCATTTTTTACTTTATCATTTTATGTATATTAATTTATATATAATTTAAGGTTTTAAAGGTTTTCAATAAAATGTGTCTATTTTTATTTATAAAAAATATGTTATATAACAACCAAATGTATATAAAAAAAATTTCAAGTTAATGCTCATTTTACACTTTTTTTTAAAGCAAAACATAAGTATTATTCTTTGTTATAGCTTTCTGTATTTTTTTTTTTTTAATTGCATTTTATATATGGCAAAATATCTGCTGATTTCTGGCCTAACATTTCTTGTCAGGCCTCCTAATATTTATTGGCAGGGAACGGTTCTATTTATTTGCTAGATCATGTGTATGCATCAGGCAAGTTCTCTGTAAAACATACTTAAAGTTATTACAGGATCACGATTCATCCAGCCAAATGATCTGAAAAACACACGTCGGCTTCCGGTTATCGCATACAACAGGCCTCATTTGATGATTTCATAAGAGCCTGCGTCAGGCAGCCGAAACGAGCAAACACAATATGTTTGTGCTGTAGTATTGGCAATCGAATTCGACTGAAGTAAATTCAAACGAAAAGAGAGTCAGGTAAACGTAGGAAGTGTGTAGATGGACCAGCCTGAAGCATGTTGCTCCTGTAAACGCCGTCTCTGAAGTCAATATTTGTCTCTGTATGTTCACACAAACACTCTGCTGACACCCAGAGCCCAGTGTTGGTTGGCTGTGTAGGATCGGTATGTCAGTGCGTCTGCTGATGGCAGGCGGGCGGCTGGCGCTGCTCCGTATGGCTACAGCTGCCCGGATTGCACTTCCTGGCGTTTTCTATGTCAAAGTCCTCTCTCCCTCTCGCTAACACATACTCACACAAACACAGGCATGCATGCTGGCTGCATCCTGCCCGAACGCTCTTCCTGATTGGTGCTCGCTCTGCGTTCTTCTTTTTATTTATTAATTTTTTCCGCCATCCCAGGAAGAGGATTTCTTCTGGCAGGAGGGTGCGGGAATGGCACTGGACAGGCAGCATGACCCAGGGTTCAGGTGGCAGCTGTGTTATGACTTCTCTGCCAGGTCGTGGCTGATGGTATGACCACCCTCTCTTTCTTTCTGCTCTCTTTCACTCGCTTAGCACACTCTTTCCCACTTTTTACCACTTCCTGAAACTCATTTTACACCAGACTGCAATCAATCAGTTTACCAACTATCTATCTATGTATCTATCTAGATTTGTTGCTGCTTGCGTTTGTTGAAAGTTGCTGGTGAATGAGTTTGCTGTCTGTTGAATTGCTATGCGCTTTGCTTGCTCTATTTTTCTGATTTAGTAAGCATTTTTATACTATTTGTTGTATGAAATAGCAAGAACATACAATTTCCCTTGCTTCGATCCTTTCACAACATTATATGGCCTTCCTGGAGAGACAAAAATCAGATAATATAATTATTATTAATTAATAATTAAATTAATTAGTATTGTTTAATATTAAATTATATTTGGTTAACTAATTTAATTTAATTTAATTTACTTTTTAATTTAATTTCTTTAAGACACAACTGTGTAATGAGGTATAGATTAAATTGGGTTAATTAAAAACAATATCCTAATTAATCATTTAATTTTCTGCTTCAAAACGCCATCTATTTTTTTTTATCAAAACATTGCGTTATTGTTGGTTTGCCCATGTTGGATCTGAGGAGATTTACATTTTTGTGCTACTTTCCCCTTTTCAATTAAGTCTAATTAATCATGGAAAGCGATGTAAAGCACAACCCCTAAACACAGAGGGTCCTCAGATGAGGGATTTCAGAGACTTCTGTATACAGAGCCTTATCGGGGGATCTGACACAGTTTAAACCTCATGGGCCTGTCATAGAGACTGCCTGCTGTGCTACTGCCTATGTAGGGCAGCGAGAACCAGGCGCCCAGTGTGTGTGTGTGTGTGTGTGTGGAATAAGACTGGTGGAGAGTTTAAGTCTTTTGAGGAAAAACAGAGCACACTGCAGTTTAATGTTGAAGGGTGGCAAAATCATAGGAGAAAGGGAGATTCTAAAACAAACCGCTTTGTGTGAATATGGAGTTTCTAGAGATTGAGCAAGTTTGGTTTCGGTTCCAATTGGAACCAAAAGGGCTTTTACAGCCTGATGTCATTGAAGAACCTGTTTGAGTTCCACAGAACCTTTATTCTCTAGTTTTATGGAACAGCATCCATCGTTGCTTTAAAGAACCCGGAAATCAACAGACTGATCTAAAACATCAAGAACTTATTGAACCTCCACAAAAGTTCATAGTCAAATCAGGGGCTGTTCACAAAGAACGTTTTGCATTTCACTGCGCTACTTTTTTGTACTTATGTACAGTATATATATGGTAGATGGACATGTTTGACCATTACATTCATGTATTGATGCGTTTAATGCTCAAATTCTAAAAATGTGGTGCTCAAGTGGAAACAAGATCAAGTTTTAAAAGCACATCTCAAGTTTTTATTTTCTCAACATCTTGCGCTTTCTGTGTGAATGGCCTTCTAAAAATGGTTCTTCACCTCAAAGTGCTAAAGAACCACTGAGGAACTTTTATCAGTGAACTTTACTAAGACAATCCTTAGGCTTAGTGATCTGGACAAACCACTAACCCTGAGTATTAAACTTTATTTTAGAAGATGGTCATTAAAAATGGTTCTTCGCTTCAAGGTCTAATAGAAGCATTGAAGAACTTTTATTAGTAGGGTTTACTAGAGAATACTTAGGTTTAGTGGTCTGAATATTCCTCACATTATGTGAATAGGTTAGCTGTTATGATTCTAAATGCGCAGACCTACGATTTTCACTTGGTGAACGATAAAACAGGCGAAAAACTCCCATAGATCTGCACTGAACAAGGGACTTGAGCCACATCTAGAGACCAAAAGATCACAGTGGTGGTCTTTTTTGACCTAGCAAGCGTATATCAATATCATCATGGCAGAAACTTTTCCATCTATAAAAGGTTCTTTTATAATAGAATTCCTAGTTTTTAATGCAAGAATGGATATTAACATATTCCAGCGACTCCTGGCCGCTTCATCTTTCTCCAATCCTCCAGCGATCTCTTCCTCACTAGCACATCCCTGTCATCTGTTCAAATAATCCTGCTCTCTTGTCCTAGTCCAACTTCCTCTCTTTTTCCTTCTCGCCTCGCCTCTCTTCTTCATCCATCCAAGTGTTTGTCAATCCCTGGCTACAGATGTCCACACCTCTTCCTCTCGCGCGGTCCATATCTCTGTCTCTCTGTGCACAGATGCCCGCTTTGGCCTGCAACAGCTGTCCCGCCATGTGCTGCTACCAAGTGTTGATGCGCTGTTAGGAAAGGGGAGGGAGGGTTGGGCTCATGAATATTCATGTTAATTTGGACCCATTCTACCAAACAGAGCCTGGCACTGCCAAGGAAGCCCCTCCCCTCGATGAGATGGTGGAAGAGAGGAACCGTGAGACTAGGCCAGACTCTGTGGCCTGATTCCACCAAATAAGGAGTTGTGAAAGACAGCCGACAGAAAAGCCAGAGAAAAGGGAAGACGATCCCAGAAAGTATCATCATTATCACACCGCCTGAGATATATACGGAGAAATGCTGCGAAAAAAAACAAAAACAAAAAAAATTTCATTCATAAAGATGGATTTTATCTGACAAAAGCTGGCCAGTCATTTGGACATTCACAAGTGAGCGAGCAGAATGAAGCAATGATCAGTTGAGATGTTTGCTTTTAAAAATAAGGTTTGGTGGTTCTTTTTGGAGCACATTGGAATTGTTTTTATGGTTCTTTGGAGGTTAAACGTGACTCATTTATAGATTCTTCATATTGACATATTGGTTTCTACTCACACACTCACATACACACACACACACATACTTGTTTTTGTGCATTGTGTAACGTGTTGAGGACCCCACCATGTAATAAAAACAAACACACGCACACAATCCCTAAGCAAACACAATAAGCCAATAATCACTTTTTGGAATTGTTTGTAGTTATTTGGAGATTAATTTTTAATCATTTTTTTTATACCCACTGAGACCTGACAAAAAATGGCCCACCAGTTAAACGTTTTGGAGTTCATTTCACAAGTGAGTTTCTTTATTGGTTCTTTGGGGCACAGTGGGATTGTCTTTATGGTTCTTTGGAGATTAAACATGTTTGTGATGATACATTTATAGGCTCTTCATAGAAATATATTGGTTTCTTCCCATAGAAAATACAATACCCCTAATGAGAAACCCTATAATGTCTGGCTTGTTTCTCCTAATTAGTGATTAGACTAAATTGTCTTTATGGTTCTTTGGAGATTAAACATCTTTTGGTGCATTTATACAGTAGGTTATTCATATTCACATATTCTTTATATTCACATGTTCTTCAGATGTTTAGTTTTAAAAATAAGTTTCTTCAGTGGTTCATGTGGTCTTTATGGATCTTTGGAAATGAAACGTGTTTTTGATGAAGCATTTATAAACTCCTTTTATATTTGTTTCTTCCCACAGAAAATAAAAATTCCTAATGAGATCGTTTTGGAGTTCATATTAACAAATGAGCAAACAAAATAGACCAATAATATATTTAGATGTTTAAAAACAAATCTCTTTAGTGGTTCCATTGGAAATGCCTTTTTCAATCTTTTGAGATTAAACATATTTTTGATTATGCATTTATAGGTACTTCATATTTACATATAGGTTTCTTCCCACACAAAATAGGTCCCTAATTCAATCTTGTTAACATTTTCAATTGTTTCTCTTAAACACTGATGAAATTACACAGACTTTGCAAAAGTCTCCTTATGTTTCTTCTGAGAAAAATCAATAAGGTCTCAAAAATGTTTTCATTGTGAACTTGAATATTTCTCATCAAAAAGCATATGCTCTTTTATAGCTCTATGCTGTCACTTTATGTTGACTATTGGCTGAAATATGAAAGCTCAACCTGTGAGCAATTAAACAGGGTTCTTGGAAGCACCAGCACGTTTTACATTCTACATTTATAGAACGTCTTCTGTGTACCAAGCAAAAAGTCTTGAAGGATGGAGACTGTAAGATTAAAAAGGCTGGAGCAGGTTTTAGCACTGAAGAACTAAGCCGGGAAGACAGATGAGGATTGAGGAAGAATTGGAGGGAAGGAGCAGAACGGTAGATGGGGCAGGAGAGGTGTATGGTGATAACAGATGAGAAAGGCTGGAGCTGGAGGAGGGGGTCAGTCTCTGGTGTGTGTGTCCTCTGCTCTCTTTCATGAAGAGCCAGGGAAGCAGATTATAGCAGGCCTCCTCTTTCAGTCTCTCCAGGGGAGGACAACCCCTCTCCCCCAGCAGCCACTGGCTTTAATGCTCTGCATCCCCCTGGACCAGCCTGGATCCAGACCAGATGCAGCACTACACACACACACACACACACACACAAACTGGACATCCCAGCCAACCCATCTGATGGATTTGATCTTGACTTTTTTTTGACCCTTTTGCACTAATATGCATATTCAGGCCAATGCATTGCATTTCTTCTTGTTTTTTCATTCGTTCTAATCTTTTCTTTCTCCATAAGCATGCTCGGGCACATAAGAAGCCAAATATTCAAAGTTTTCCTAAAGCATGCATCACTATTATTGATTTTTAGTATTAAACTTTAGACTTTGCATTTTTTGCCTTGTGGATGATAAAGCGAATGAAAACGGGAGGCACTCAAAGCATATCTCCGAGATCAGATAATCACAGACACATGAAGTGGGCTCTTTTGAATTGGGCCAGTGACCAACGACCCAGAACACCCTAGCAACTGCATAGTAACGACTTGGCAACCACCCACAGCACCCTAGCGACATGATGGTGAGTTTTGCATGAGAACATTTTTATTTATATGTTGTACGCCACCTTTCAAAAGTTTGGGGTTGGTAAAACTGTAAAGACGCCTCATATGCTCACCTATGCTGTGTCAAAACAAAACAAAACAATATATTGAAACAATTTTACAATTTAAAATAACTTTTCTATTTGAATATATTTTAAAATGTAATTTATTCTTGTGGTCAAAGCTGAATTTTCTGGATCATTACTCCAGTCTTTAGTGTCACATGATCCTAATCACTCTTATATGCTGATTTGCTGCTCAAGAAAAAAAAAAAAATATATTTTTATACGTTTTTTAACAGCTGTGTAAACTGTAATATATATATGTTTCATGATTCTCATGAAAAAACTAGATAGTAAAGTTCGTAGACTAACTTTAAAAGGTTAGTTTACCCAAAAATGAAAATTCTGTCATTAATTACTCACCCTCATGTCATTTTTAAACCCATAAGACCTTCGTTCAACTTCGGAACACAAATTAAGATTTTTGATGATATCAGAGAGCCATCAGACCCTCCAAAGACAGCAACACAACTGAAATAATCCCAGATCCAGAAATGTAGCAAAAACATCAGTAAAACAGTCCATGTGACATGAGTGGATCAACTTCACTTTTGCAATGCTACGAGAATACTTTTTTTTTTGCGCAAAGAAAACAAAACTAACACTTTTTTTATTTTATTTACACTAACATTCTTCTCCCATGACTTACTCTCTAAAATGGCGTAAGAAGTATCACAACATAGGTGTACGCTTTCTTCTAGGCGTAAACAGCCACAGATTACGTTTATGAGCGTGCTTTCACCCGGATGTAAACAAAGCTGATTACGTCAAATACGTTAAAGCTTGCGTATGCATTGCGTTGTGATACTCTCTAAAATGGCGGAAGACGTAAGTCACGGGAGAAGAACGGTAGAGTTAAAAGATTTTATTTTATTTTTCTCTGCGCAAAAAAGTATTCACCTATTGTCGCGAAACTGAAGTTGAGTCACTGATGTCACATGGACTGTTTTACTGATGTTTTCACTACGTTTCTGGATCTGGGATCATTTCAATTTTCATTTTTACAGGAACCAACCCTTTAAGGTGGCTTGAAAAAGCCTAGCCAGAAAGTTCTACAGTATGTGGTTGCTAGGGTACTTGGCATTGTTGCTAATGTGTTGCTTTGCGGGTTACTATGGTACCCCAGGTGGTTGTTAAGGTGTTGCTAGGGTGTTGCCATGCAGGTGCTAGGGTATTTGTTATGGTACTCGGAATGGTTGCTATCGTGTTGCTATGCAGTTGCTAAGGTACCTGGGGTGGTTGCTAGGGTTCTGCTAAGGTAGCCAGAGCCGTTTTTACTGTCACCTTGAATCAACTTAATGCATTCTTGCTAAACAAAAGTATTAATTTCTTTCAAAAACAAATCATACAGACCTCAAACCTTTTATAGGTACTGTTATGTACTAAAAAAAAAAACTTCTGTATATTCGAATAATCTCCTCCTAATCAAAAGTGTGCATTACATTTGAGTCAAAACATGCAATATATTTAGACATACATTATTTTGTCACCCCGGAACACACAGTCTCCTGAAGGTGCGCATGAGTTAGACTCTCTCTCTCTCTCTCTCTCTCTCTCTCGTAATCAGAGGCATAAAGCCCTCTTGCTGGTGTAAGATAAGCGTGGCACTCGCAGGCGTTTCCTCCAGAGACTCGCTCTCCTGCAGCAATGCTGTGCATCAACCTGATAAGGTGAGAGAGCTGCGTTCTGCTCCAATCCTGATGGAGCCTCACGGCCGCTGACCAATCACAGCGCGGCTTTCCGTTGTTTATGTCATCGCTGAGCATACGTGATCTAGCTGACTTGCTCGTGTCAGGCCAAGGGGCTTTTTTTACAGCATTGCCATTTTATATCCCACCTCTATGATGCATTAGCCACACATGTACTAGTTTAGGTTATGCTATGGTACATTATGGCATTACAGACCAGTGTTAGCTCACTTTAGACTTTGCTAAAATAAACTGATGAAACCTTTATTAAAGTAACTTTGATATATTGTAAAGCTTTTCCTGTAATGGTCAGATAGTTTGATCTCGCCACGTCTTATCGGCCTCTGCTTCGCTCCACTTTTCAAAAACGCTTTCAAAGTCTTGTCAGCCTTTGCCAGATTAAGCGTGTGCTCTTCAGGGGACAGCAACATACACCTTTAAGATGAAGGGCACTTTGAACATTTAAATTAGGTAGAGTTCCCTGGGATTTTTACCCCCGAGCCCACAAAGGTTAGCACACTTTGCTTTGAAGGTAAAACATTTTGGACATTTTTCTCTCCTGCAGTCGGTCTGTGAATGTGCACTGCTGGCTCTTCATGTAAATGTCAGTCGTCTTCGGTTTCTCTCTTACAGTGTCCTATAAAAATGATTTGATTTCAAAGTCAATTGACTTATTAATCAAATTATAAAATTTAATTGCTAAAATACAAGAAAAAAGTTTTTGATTTTGAGAATTTGCCCTTATAGGTATAGAGGTTTCTTGGGTCATGTTATACTATATGAGATATACATTCAACTTATTTTACAATGACCTTATGTTTATTACACTTTCCTTTTTACATGTACAAGTATGATTCATAAGTGTGGTCAGTCTTGTTTGGTTATTTTATCCTAGGAAAAAATCATTTTAATAAATAAATAAAAAATATTAATAAAAAAAGCTTTGTTATTGAGAATTTGCCTTTATAAGTGTAAAGGTCTTGCGGGAAATATTAAATTTCACACTACTGGATATACATTTAACAGTTTTTCTTTATTTATTTCATTTTACAATATCCATATTATATTACATTGTCTATTTTACATGTACAAGTATGATATATATAGTGATGATAAATTAATTTGAGCATTTTCAATCAGCCTTTAAATGTAAGTTGCACACTTTACATGCGCTATTTTATTTTATTTTATTAGTGTATCTCAATCTTGTCTGGTTTTCTGTCTTATTATAAATTAATTATTTTAATAAAATGTCAAATTAATTAAATTATTGACCCAATTATTAAAATGAATTGTTAAAACAAACACATAAAAATTAAGTTTGCAAAAAATATTTTAAATTTTCCTTTCTCTTTATCTAAATTCAAAATATTTAATTACCTTAAACCTTTATATTACTCTGTCCATTTTCCATGTACAATTATAATTACGTACACACAGTTCATTATAGCGCTAAACATTCAAACACATTGAGTGTCAGGCCATTTTTAGGTGGTTGCTAGAGTGTTTTGAGTGATTAAACCCCAATGCTTTATGATATTGTGATCTTTGGACCAGATTCCTCCTTCGGTGAAAGTATTTAGGATTTTATTGCCTGTAAGGTGAAAAATATTAATAGAGACGCATGGTCTAAGCAGCACACAGTGTAGATTATGCTCTGTAACATACCGTAGATGTTTGGACATGCGGAGGTGTAATGGTTAATCCAGGCGTATTCACGGCTCAGATGCTTTAGCTTTAGGTTGAGGGATGTGTGATTATAGCTGTGCACTACCTCAGTCGTTGGCCCGGTTCACCCGCCAAGGTCAGCATTCCTGGCCCCGGCCGTTGCTTAGCTGAATCTGAGCTTCGTGGCTGTCTTTTCAGCTACGAGTAGCCCTGCTAAATTAAAGACAGCCAGTCAGAAATTAAAGCCAAGCCAAGGAACAGGCAGCAGAGCCTAAATTCAATCTGCACTGCATGAAATAAATGACCCTCCTGTTTAAAGTGATTCAGAGAAGAGCGAAGCAGACATCATCTAGCACTTTAAAAAAAAGAAAGAAAGAATAAAAGAAGGAAACTTTTGTTTGTATGTTTCATCTTAAATCATACGTCTAGATCTTACATATAAACCAGGGTTAAATAATATGCTCTATAGTTCATTTGTTTTAGTTTTAGTAAAGCTTGCTTTTTTTTTTTTTTAATTGTTGATTTCTGAACTTACAAAAATCAGGTGTGATGGCAAAATGATTTTTGAGATTGATTCAGCCTCAGTCTTATGATGTGTTCATTTTGTTGCATTCAGCTGTAATATGAACCGTCTGATATCTGACAATAAAATGTGTTCAACTTTGGCCTGTTTTGATGAACTGTACACGAGCATTTTAATGATTGTTTTTGCTAAAATTAATTAATAATAAATATATGAAAAATTATTATTCATAAATTATTACTACAGATGCAAGGAATTGTATTTTTGGCCTTTAGGTGTAAATTTTACATGGGTTATATTGCTTAGACTATTGTATGTACAAAAGTAAAAACTTTTTTCTTCCAAGCTTTTTTTTTTTGGCAGCAAAGAGATACAAGAAATCATGCGTTCAGTAACACATTTTACATCTGAATGTAAATGTTTTAGTGATTTAAACATATTGTCGGTTTTAATAAAGATTAGTTAGCTATCCACTGTTTGTTGTAACCCTGGTAAATTACAATAAAACGTCTGTTTTTGAGCGTTTGCAGTGGTGGTAAAATCAATAACGCGACGTTTAGCCCACCTGTTAGTGCATCATTTATTATCACAGCATATATTTGTAATTCATGCTTGTTATGTCTTTTTTTGTCTCAGTAGAAGCTCTTCTTCAGTCCGTTTGAAAAGCACCTGCACATCATCAGCGTGTTCTTGCTTCCGTCCAAAGTTAAGTTGTGATCTTACCGTTCAGAAATGGTTGGGAAAATATGACAACATCAATAACCGATGATTCAGGCAGTGCTCATGATTCCGGTGTTTTTCCCCGCGCTTTATTTAATTCTAATCATCTGCATTCTAGTGTTTAGACTCATCTGAAGAAATAAATCCATGACAAACTCTCCATTCTCTATTCTCATGTGAATAATTTCATTTGCGGACAGTTTAACATTTGACCTTTTTTTATTATTATGCCCGTAATAATGACGTAATTTAAATGGCGAGTTTGCTGTTATTGCTTAAATATGAGTTCTATTTTAATTCTACACAATCCAGTATCTTTTTTTCTCTCTCCAGTAGTCTGTGTCACACGTGCTCTTCATCGAGTTAAATAATGAAATCGTGAGCATCATAAAAGCTTATGTAATAATCACATTGTTTAATATAATTTCGTTTAAACTGAATTGGTAACACATTTATTGATTTTTCTCTCTTCGCCTGGGATGAGATTTAAGGCAGTTAGATTATATAAATCACCGAGCTGATATCTGTTCTTACAAAACCTTTAACATCGTGAAGTCATTGCCTATATTCAATCGATTAAAAATACAAATACAGTAAATCACGAGAGCAATAATTGCTCATAATACACGGAGTGATTTGTCATACATACAGTTTAATATTATATTATTATGTTTAATATTTTTTTTAAACGGATTTATTTATATGAACATTGTTTGCAATTCACAAACATGTTATTAGTATGTTAGGCTATATGTTTTATATGTAGATATTAATAATATTGCCATTCATTAATTTCATTTATTTATATTAAGAAATATTCTGAACGATAAATACTGTTTAATATTTTTTTTTTAATGTTGTTTTAAAGCTGAGGTTCAGAAAGCTCTGAGGCGCATTTGTGTTTTTGATTTTTAATACACCAACGAATATTAGTAATCTTTCTTTTTTTATTATTTTTTTAAGTATTGATTACATTTATTGGCTTAATGGAAAACATGCTATGGCATGTTTCCAGAAATGTAAAAACACAAATTAAAGGCTAAATATAGAAAATGACGCCAAATAAAAAGCATGCAATTTAAATGACTTAAATCGAAAATGATTAAATAAACATGCAGAGCATGTTTGTTAGATATTGTTCTGTGTTATATATTAGGTTTCTCATGTTTAATGAAATTAAACCTTCTTCTTTTTCATATACATTCATCTATCAAAGTGATTTACTGAATAGAATTCGTTTCATTACTTTTTTTTATGTGCTTTATGTTTGTTCTGTTTTGATTTATTGTTTTTTTTCCTGTCATAGTCATAGATAGTAGGCCTATTTTGAGAGAGGCTACAAAAGAAATACCACCACGTGCACTTATGTACAGAGATAAAATTGCAATATTAAACAAAAATAGAAAATAAAATCTATCTATAAAAAAGCGATTATAAATGCTAAAAATACATATAACGATTCGTGTCAGTCTTTAGGCTGTATATGCGAGGATTAATCACTTTATTTGATTCATTAGTTTATTTTAGTGTGGCTGTGTTATTTTGACAGAAAGAGGATGTAGTTCGCTTGATAATGCAGTTGGCAGGTGCATCTCCGCGCGCATCAGGGCTTCACTGAAGGTCAACGCTTGTCTCTTCCAGGTCGTTTGGAGGTCTTTCTTCTGTTTTACAGCCTATGTATGCTGAATTAATTAAAACAACCGTAATTAACGCGGAATCCCCGCAAATAAGACGACCTTTGCGAGTTTACCTTGAAACACATCTGGCACACGTTGAATTAATTAAAACCGATACGACAAAAAGAGCCCGACTGCATTTACGAATTACCGTTAACCCTAACAATGTGGGGGATTTTTCACGGTGTTTGGAGTTAGGAGGAGATTTGAAATGGCATATAATTTATCTTATATCGAAATGAATTTACCTTGTTGCTCGTCTAAAAGATCACTTGATATTTGACACTTATTTATAGCAAACCATTTATTTGACCGCGCGAATATTTCTTGAAACACTCCACAGAAGTGATCGGTGACCCGACTGCACTCCTACACCTGTTCACTTATGCCAACTAAACGCTTTCACACCAGTGCACGACTAGGGTTTAGTTTTTACTTGTGCATTCACTTAACAACACGACACTCACAGAAATATCACCTTGAGTTTGTGCGTCGGATGTATATATAGACGTCACTTAACATTGTGGCTGCAAACAAAAACTCACACACTGCATACATCTCTGCATCTCTCTCTCTCTCTCTCTCTCTTTTACTTTCTCTCTCCGGTGAACGGTATAATCCCCTGCCGTCCCTGCTTCACTCCAAGCCCGTATTTAATTCCCTTAAACCCCCAGCTGCCGTTCTGGTTCCTCTGTGAACACGACAGACTGTGAAGCGCTCCCGGTTATTAATAATTCACCAGCCACTGCACGAATCCATCCACAGATCAACCCGACCGTTCTGCACGGGCCATGCAAGGCTAGCACGTTTATTTTGGCAACTAGTCTTACACAGGCTACTTAACATAGGCTACATGAATTAGTTATTTGAAACGTTAGCGCGCCGCCGTTATTCGTTTCGGGGACGTAAAAGTCTATATTCCTCGCACGCGTCGCGTATGGTTCCGCAATATCCACTTCGCGCGAAATGACGTCCTCTCCATAATAATTGATCGAGTAATCCGTGCACCGAGGAGGAGGAGGAGGTCATGGAGATCACCCTGAGGAGGTCTCCAGTGGGATGGATGGAGATCGAGCACCAATTCGCCCAGAGTCCGTGAGCTGAAGCTGCGCTGGGAGAAAGTTGCTGTCGCGCGGCGAGATCGACTCAAGCCACCGGAGAGACGCTGGAACCGGGAGGGATTCGTACCGGAGAGCTTCCGTGAACGGAGGAACGGTCGTGCTCAATCTCCTCCGGTTTCAAACGAAGGCGAAGTTTTTTTTTTGTTGTTTGTACCGAAACGATACCCGCGAAAGTTTCCGTGCGTAAAAGTTGGCCATTTTCCGCGATCCACGGGCCCGTCCTGCAACCCGGTTCTTCTGCTTCCGGTATCAACGGAGAAAACCGACTCGTTTGCTTTTGCTCTCCCACCACGCTGCTTTTTTTCGGGGAAAAGTTTTTTTTTTCTAAAGGAGTAAAATGGGTCTTTGAGACTGTTGGCAATATTCCCCGCTCCGCAATGGTACGTGCTGTGTAAATCAACTTTGCTCTTCTTATTTCTGTTTTAAAATGTTGGTAAACATGGAGAGAGGGGTTTAGATTGACAATATGCCAGGCAATAATGGTTCCAGAATCATTTTGGGGTGTTTTAGTCTTGCGCAAAAACTCTGGATGTAAAACAGCATGCGCTCCACTTCTCACTCGGCTCGATGCGCGCCAGGCAACTGTGTGTGTAACTGTATGTATGAGAGGGAAATAATGCTTAAAGTTGTTCATATGGATTTGGGAAGTTTGTTGAAAACTGCGCTGAATGTACATTGCGTTATGATAGCTTATTTATGGTGCAGCCAATGTATCACTCGATTTGCTCGATAATATACAGTATATATTCGTCTATAATGAATACAACAGACATGCAGTATCATAATGCACAGTATAACTTTGACTCTGTGGCACTCGAACTTTCAAAACAAGTGTTCTGGATACACCCTATTGTGACGCGGGATAATGAAGTGTTGTGTAGAATAATAACCCTTCAGTTTATACGCTTTTCAGTGTTATTGGGATTACAGGCGACACATGCACATGTAACATGCCATTACTGAAATTGTTCCACTGCGCAAGCCTGTCACAGGACGACAGTCGCCGCCCACATGTCGTCTGTCAAAGAGAACAAAAGCTCTGAGGGGTTAAATATAGAACAATAGTGCTGGATGCAACTTATTTCGTGTCCATGCTAACTTTTTCCTGCAGAGCTGTTGCATGTGAAGTCATTGCAATGTAAAGCATTTTGATTAATTGCATCGTTTGTGGGTTTTCCCTCTTCTTAAGATTTATTTTGCTTGCAGTTTTTTTTTACTGTATGTAAACAGCATTTAAATAATAAGATTTCTATATTGTCTAGGCCTGTAAATCAGAGATATTTAGCCCATATCAATTTGACTGATCAACAGAAGTCAGTTTCAAAATCTAAAGCCCTGCGCATATATAAAACAATCTATTAGTAAAATTTAATTAAAATAATGCTGTTTTGTTTTTGTTAAAGGTATTTGTTAATGTGTTCTTAAACAGAATAGAGTATACATACATGCATGTGTATTGACCATCCCACTTTATCAATATCGGCATGCAGAATAGTGATACAAGAATAATGAATTAACATATAATACATCCAATAAAAGCCATAGTGTAAATACAATCTTAGAAATATTTAGAGACGGTTTATTTCTTTTAACCCTCATGTTGTGTTCATTAAAACATACTGACTTACTGATATATACATACACATACTTTTTGTGTGGATTTTTAAACCACCTTCTTGCATTTTGTTCCTAGCCTATAAAAAAGCTATATTATTGCCAAATATTGGAATCGATCTTGATGTCTTTCAGTTAGCACAGACTGTGTGCTTCATTGTAGGCCTCATTGATCTGAGCTCATGCAGACATGCACCTCCATTTTTGAGTGCGCATTTTTAAAATCACCCACAAATAGTGTTTTACTTATAAACTGGGGTGCATGAGCTCAGACCGAGGTGGCCTATGATCAATCAGTTCCAAAAAGAAATGCAAAACCTATGCTGACTGAAAGAAAACAAGCTGATGACGATTGGTGATAATACAGCACAATAATAGATTTAAAAGTCATAAGTCCCATCATTTTTTACATAATATTTGAGGGTTAAATAATAATGTATGTCTGCTGTATGAAGCTGGATATGTGCACTCTCAGAAATAAAGGTACAAAAGCTGTCACTGGGGCAGTACCTTTTCAAAAGGTACATATTTGTACCTAAGGGTCCCTTTTGGTACCTTAAAGGTACATATTAGTACTTAACGTATACATATGTGAACCTAACAGGTACAAAAGTGTACCGTTTGAAAAGGTACCATCCCAGTGACAGCTTTTGTACCTTTATTTCTGAGAGTGTGTAAAATACACACAAAGTCATTTATTTTTATTTTTTAGCATTTATATAGAATGAAATTTGTTGGCCAGATTCAACAGCTTTTTACAGTATATGTCAATATAAAAAAAACAAAAAACGAAGAACTTGCATTTGAATACCACGTTGGCTGAATTTTGGGATCTTCATGCGAGAACATCTGCTCAGAGTTAGCTCGGCTTTAACCTCAGATGGCTTGATTTTTACTTCTCACCAGACAGGCCACAATAAGCCGATCTGAGGAGACATCAAGCTATTGGCAGTCAACTAAAGCACATTACCCAGGTGTCCTCATTTCAGAATCTAAATGTTGGGCTAATTTATGCATCGGCCTTCTTTATTTTCAACTCGCTGCACACATAGTTTTCGCTTCTCCTCCACTTCGACTAGCTTCGAAATCCAAATTATATTTGATTGCATGACTGATGCAATATAGGCTTGTACTTGTTGATGATTTCCAGATGGGCCTGAATATCAGCACATTAATGTGGATAATTATTTGTTTACCCGCTCTCTTAAATGGCACGGACCCAAATAGGCCACTGCAGAAAGAACCGAGGGAATCTATTCAAAGCTGACTCCACATGGGATTAACGTCTTCTCTTAAAAAACGAATTTAATTAAGCTTCCAAACAACAATCAAAGATATGAAGCGAGATAGTTAGAAAAGAGTTGACAGCTAGTCACATTGCTCAAACAGCTAGACGCTTAAAGAGAGACGCATCTGGAAGAGAAAATGAAGAAAAGTTCTACTGTAACAAACAATGCATCCTTGTTTACCAAGATTTGACTGCAATAATGGACAAAGATGCAGAATATGTAATTGATGTCAAAATCCTTTATTGTGCAGTCAGCGTTTGATTCGTTTTAGTGAGAGGAGGTATTGATGTTAGTGTAGCAATTACACGTATTTGAAATTTAAGATGTAAGACGTTATTTCCGAGACCCAAACTGAAAAGCATTTGTGCCACGTGTTAGCGCCCCCTGTGGTGGAGTGCTGTTAGTTCCCCTGTCAACTAGACTTGATCTTATGACCAATCAACATTATGACCAACTCATTTGACACAGATGTCTCTGATTAATTGGCTGTTGGTTTTAGCTTTTTCCTTTATCGCAAGCCAGTGTTGCGATGTTGATGAAAGTATGTTGTCATTTACGTCAGTTTATTGTCATAACTGCATGTAGATGAGCTGCTATAGCCCAGCATTAGTCTGAAATTATAGCATTTTTATTAATTATGGTATAAAAAAATATACCTGGACAGAAATATCTGTTTACCTTCCAGTTGCATGTATTGTGTATGTATATATTAAGTTTCAATATAGTAACCACTCAGTTCAGTGAAGTAGCCGTTAGACGAGATGAAACAGTAATTAATTTTATAAAACAAAATTATTAAAAGAACATACTCTGGAATTAAAGTTCTACTACACTAATCGCTCTTGATTCACTAAAAAAGAATCGGCTCATAAGAATCATTTGTTTGAGAATCAACTTTAAAGAACCAGCTCATAGGAGTCATTAGTTTGAGAATCAGATTACACTGGTCATGCTTTGAATTTTTGATTTGATGAAAAGAACCGACATATTCGAGTCGAGTTTGACAATCACTACACTGGTCGCATTTTACAATTTTGATTCACTAAAAAGAAAAAGAAGCAGCTCAAAAGAGTCATTTATTTAGAAATCAGACCACACTATTCGCTTATATGTTTTTTGATTCAATAAAAATAGAACTGTTTCATTTGAGTCATTTGTTCAGGAATCAAACTACACTGGATGAGTTTTTGATTCACTAAAAATAACTGGATTACATGAATAATTTGTTCATGATGACTCAGACTGATCTGTTTTGATACTGCATTGATTCAAAACAGCAATACTTAACACAGAGCTGATTTTAAATGTCATCTATGGAGAAATATGTTTTTTTGTGTTCAGATTGTCTAGTAGTGACATCTCTAACCTCTAACAATAAGCATTAAACTTTTTTTGTCTAACGACCATGAATGATTCCTAGCAAACAAGGAATTTAAAACACCTTAGCAACACCCTGGCAACAACACACAGCATTGTGTTAGCGTGTATTGTCTTCAGACAATGGCAAATTTAATCAAATTATTTTTAATGTCGCTCCCTTGCCTTAGTTTTTCCACTAACACTAACAAGCCATTTAATTAAAAACTTTAAATATCTTATATTTTTGTATTTAATGCAGTAAAATAATGATTCATCCTGTATAATAGCCCATAATCAGACACGACTCTGGCTTGCAGTTCCTGTGCTGACAGAATCAATGTTTAGTGCCCAAACAGCTCTGAAAACAAACAATAAGCAATCTGACAGCCCACCCTCCTCCTCGGCTTCATTATTACTCCTGTTCTGCGCTCATTTCGCTCTCTCCGGCTCCTCTAGAGATGGAGGTATGAAATATCACGTTTTTCCAGCATTTCTCCCTGAAGTGGCCCTGGCAAGCGTTCACACGGCATACATTTCTGCTTTCATATATTCCCCCCCTCGCTGCTTTTAAAAAACAAATCCCCCTCCCTCCCTCGCTCGGCTTTGATGTGTCTGCCGTGTTACCTGGGTTTGTAGAGCGTTAACAGTTATGCAGAAGTTCTGTCGACTGTCAGTTTCTCTTATCTGTGAACACATGAATTAGGATGTGAAGAGGGATATCGTGAGGGTAGTTTTAAATTGGGTTGTTGCTGTTGTGAAGTTAAACCTATAGTATGGGAACATGCAAGCATGAAACTTACCAGATTCTTCAAAAGTCTTATTTCCCCCCAAAAACTGGACTGGATGCTTATGCAACGTCATGTTGACATTGGAAATTTTGGTAGAAAGTGAAAATTTGGGTTGACGTCAATTTTTGATGTCAATTTGACATTGAATTAATGTTGGATTTTGCATAACACAACCTGAAAACAACAAAATATCAATTGCATGTTCTGATTTGCTAATGTGTTTTTGGTGGGTGTGGTTTTAGAAAGGGCATAGATGAGTGATATATTGTCACGTTATTTTCAGGACAGTTACATTTCTCACCCATATCTATCTATCTATCTATCTATCTACACATAATACACATAATACACATGTATTTATGTAATGTCATGAAGATAATGTCACATAATAAATATATATATATATATATATTGATATAAATGAGTATAGCACAATACCACAATCCATAAAATGGATATGGATAGCATCTCAGATTGCTAAGAAATGTGTGTTAATATTGAGATCTTTGACGTTTGGTTAAAGTTTTTGTAAAATCTGTAAAATCTAGAAGTTTTCTAGAGAATCTAAGCACATGTGGGGACACTAGGGGAGAAACTAGGGCCTTTATGTCAGGAGAAACATCTGAGAAGCAGGAAACTTCATCAAAGTCTCTCGTTGCTTTTCATTCACAGTACAGTTATTTCAATGCTGCTTTAGCAGAAATGGTTATTTCTGTTGTTATTATTGTTACAAACCTGTATAGATTATTTCTTCTGTTGAACACAAAAAGAAGATATTTTGAAGAACGCGTGTAGCCAAACACTTGACGGTCCGTAGTGTGGAAGAAATACTATGGAAGTCAATGGCTACCGTCAAGTGTCAACAATCCCATTAAGATTTTGATACTGCAAAGCAACTTAAAATGCCATGAACCACTCACATTTTCTCATGTCAATGTAAAAAACTAGTTCATTCAGTCATTTAAGTTTCTGTTTTTATACATTCTGAAAGTAACAACCAGCTCAGCCACAGTTATAGTACTGATTATAGTTTTTTTTCTTTTTCTTTCCTACCATGATTTTCAAACAAACATGTCCCATATCGCTCGCATTCATCACACTTTTGTTGCGATTGCTATACGATTCACGTTCCACATTATGCATTACTACCTATAATCTTCATAGCAGGGCAATTTTGGGATCCCCTGTGAGCAGACATGAAATGTAACAGGCCCATCATTTCCCATCAGCAGACATTTTGAATATGGCTGTCCGTTGTACGCCTCTGAATATGTTTATGTTGATACTCAAGAGTTAATTATGAAGGGCCTAGGGAGCGGTTTCGCTCAGGGCTGGCCATATGGATCGGGCATATGCTGCGTATATATAGAAAAAGGTGGCATGTTTAATTGATACAGTACGCTCCATAAACATCCACAGCGAGGGAGAAGGGGGACAGATCTACAGGGAACTACATCAAACAATCAGCGTAGACTCAGACAAACCATGATACTTTAAAGTGTGAATTTCAAACCGAGCGGAAAAGAGGGACTCATCTGTCACTTTGTCTGACCTGCCCGTTTCTCTGTCCATCGCTTCTATTCATTAGAAAAGCTGTTTTATGAAGAGGATAATATGTATATATCTATATATATATGATACTTTAAGGACAGTTAACACAAATAAATTAAACATTGATCATGCTTATGGTTAGTTATTTGAGCAGATCTAAAGTCTAAAATGTAAATCTAATTGTTCTTTTAAAAAATAGCTTTGTATTGGTTTTGATGGTTTCATGAAGAACCTTTAAAAATGCCCATATTATGGGTTATTAAAGGTTCCTATTTTGGTTTTGGAAGTCCCCAACAACAGGTTGACATGCATGCAAGGTCAAAAAAACACTTTAATTTCATTATAAAATACATTTATTTTTACCTTACTTGTTCAGCAACTCCTAAACGATTTGCTCAACAATTAATTTTTCCAGACCCCTCCTTTATGTGACGCTAATCTGCTCTGATTGGTCGATTGGTCTCATTTTAATTTCATCATAATGCCTGATAAAGCAGCTTTTGTGCTGCTTTGTGTACAGCGTTACCGTGAAAACAGCTATTTTTTCAGCTGTGCGCAATCAACAAAATGGCGTCAATATGCTAATGTTTAATTTTGACGTCAAGATGAAATGGCTTGGGATTCTTTTTAAAAACGACTCGTTTCAGTGATCCAGTGAGTCGACTCTTTCTATTTCTATAGACAATAACTTTCAGATTTAAAACTTTGCAGGATGTTTTCGTTCGTTGCATAAATGTCTTCTGCTGAATACAAAAGAAGATATTTTGAAGAATATTGGTAACTTCCATAGTATTTTTTCCAACCATGGAAGTCAACGAAGACCATTTACTGTTTGGTTATCATTATATCTTGTTTTGTCTTTAACGGAAAAACAGGGTGAGTAGATAATGGCAGAATTGTCATTTTTGCGTGAACTATCCCTTTAACATCCATGGAATCTTTCCGTTCCACTAGAGTTTGGGGAAAGAGTTAAATATTTAAAATGTTCTTCACAAAGAAAGGCAGTTCTTTTAAGAACTGTTCACTGAAATGCTTCTTCTATGGCATCACTGTGAAAACCCACATTTGAGACCTGTATTTTTAAGAGTGCACACTTTCTGAGAGTAACAACCAGTTGGATGGGTTGAGTCTTAGTTGTCGTTCTACAGTTTGTTTAGTTAAGCACTTTGACTTATGGATGTGTTGTGAGAGGAGAGAGCGAGAGCGTATGCAGCCTTTCATTGCTGTGGATATGAATAGCTGGTGTTGCAGCCACATTTTGGTTAGCCAGTGTCTGGGATCTATTATAGCATCGTGTGTGCGCGCGCACACACATCTATGCGTCTGTTATTTTAGTGCTGCATGTATTTTTATAGGAGTGCATTTTAGAGACAGGTTTAATCCAGGGAATGTGTGCAGCAGAGTTTGCTCCAATCTCAACTGCATTAAAATACAGTATATATCTTTTTCTTAAGGACAACAGGAATTCTCCTCATCTGGGATACTGGGAGTCTCTTCAAAAGTCGTGGGAAGTCTCATTTGATAAAAAAAGAAATCTAAAATCTTTTACTTAAATGTGTGTGTGTGTATGTGTGTGTGTGTATATATATATATATATATATATGCATACACTCTGATTCATATAAAATAAATATTATTAGTGCTGTCAAATGATAAATCACATCCAAAATAAAAGTGTGTGCTGTGTCTATTTATTATTTTCTATGATTGTCTTTGTCTATGATTATTATTAAAAACAAACACATGCATGTATATATTAAAGAAAAATTTTATGTTTACATATTAAATATATTTATATATAATATAATAAATAAGAATGCAAAATATATAAATGTATATGCACGTAAATATTTCCAAAATATATGCTGTGTGTATTTATATATACATAATAAATATACACACTGCACATATTATGTAAGCAAAAACTTTTATTTTGGATGTGATTATTCACAATTAATTGTTTGGCAGCACTAAATATTGTATTTCTATTTTAATAAATTATAGCTGTGTTATTTATTTAATCTTAAATATATCTTTTTAGTCTAGACTACTCACTGTTTCTGAGCAAAAACTAATATATA
>JAUMHE010000044.1:2590342-2618151 GCA_032359235.1 Enteromius mattozi | reverse complement strand
ACTATATAATATTATTGATTATTGATTATATATATATATATATATATATATATATATATATATATATAGATTATACTTATACAATATAGTTTATACATTAGTGTTTAAAATAAAAGATTAACATTATTATATCTAAAATGAATAATTGCATAACATGAATACAATTAAATAATTTTAAAAAACCAAATAATTAAATTTTTATGTATGAAAATTTTACATTTATTAAAACACAAAATATGTAAATATGTAATAATAAAAGTAATTATTATGTATTTTTATATTTTATCTATATTTTTTATATTTTTTTTGTATTTTATATATATATATATATATATATATATATATATATATAAAATTGGTGAGGGATGAATTGTATTTATAATAAAATCATACTTGTATATAACCTAACAAAATAATCTTAAATCTTTAATAGTATGTATATCATTTTAAAAATACATTTAAATTAAATGACTAATAGTATGTTTATGTACTCATAGATATTAGTATTAATATTATTATTTTATACTTGTTTATTGTATATGTGTGTGTGTGTGTGTGTATATATATATATATATATATATATACTGTATGTATATATATATACAGACTATATAGTATAACATAATATATTCTGTTAATGTACTTTACATGTATGTATTTTTAAATATGAATTACTTTTGCATATTTACATAGATGTTGTATACTTTTATTAAAACTGTATAAACATAAAAAAGGTGGAAGATAAGTATATTTAAAATATTTGTGTGTGTGTGTGTTTATTCATTCACTTTCTTATTAGTGTCCAAAAATCTTTCAGTTCCCCTGAAGTAGCAAAAAAAGCTTTATTTGAAAGGTTTTAAAATCTGCCCAACATTTCAGGGCTTTTTATTTTCCAGTTATTTTAAATTCTATCTACGATTGTGTTCTAAGAACCCAGAAACTCAAACCCTGATCTGCAGACCCTACAATATGATCATATGATTTTAAACCCCAAAACAATGAGCAACCCTGCTAAAATAGTTGCCAAGACATTAGAGCGAAGGGTAAAAAGTGGCAAAGGCATTGTGACTGTAATGCTGATGATGTTATTGATTATGTTTCAGGCCACCGAACCGTTTCTGGTGAATGAAGACCCGTCCAGAGGTCCTGGGATACCAGAGTGCTTCGTAGTGTCGGATTCCTACAGGGTACGTCTGCTTATTACTCCATTACTGCTCCAGCATTACTGTTACTGATGTTACAGAGTCAAAGAATCACCGTAACCATCATTATTATTTCCACATGCACATATGCATATGCAGTGAAATACAGAAAAACACTGCGCAGAAAGTGAGCCTCATAACTCCACCGGAGCCTGTTTTCTTGTGGGAAATGAAAATTATAACGTGCATACTTCTATAAAATAAGAAGTATACATGAGGGCAGGACGGCGAGAAAGGGAGGGCGAAGAAAAAACAGAAAAAAGTGCAGCTTTTAAAATTCCACCCAGCGAGCGTGCTGGATTTACAGCGATGGGAGTGAAATAAAACGGTCATAAAAACAGAAGGGTGGGACGGAGAGATGGAGAGATGGGAAGGGGAGTCTGTGGATGACTGAAAATGAGACCGTTAATGAGCTGGGAGCCTCGTTTCCAGCCGATCGCTTTTGCCAGCGTTTCGAGGAGAAAAAAAATCTGGGTTGCTCCAGCATCTCAGGGAGCAGGCAGTCGCAGAAATGGAGGGAAAAATGATGAAACGCGATTGGCTGGGAGTACAGAAGGGTGTAAAATATAGCCGCGGTGGATATCAGGAATGTGTCAGACGATATCGTCCGTCCAGTTCATTTAGAGGAAAAGGAGGGCCTGGCTGTGTTTTTATAGCTCTATGCTTTTCTATTTTTATTTTGTGGAGAAACCAGCAGCAGTTCATTAAAAGTTTCGGCATGATGTCTTATAGTAGTTAATGAATTGGTGCTTCGGTTATGAACCTCATATCGAATCAATGCTGAGTCTTGACCTAAAATGTGACCACAGAGAAAAAAAGCAAAACAACAAGGCTAAATGCAAGTATTAAAAAAATGACACTTACTAAATCATGCATGCAGACAGCGAAGTTAGGGAGGAGAAAACATTTCTCATACACTGCTGGTCAAAGTTTGAAAGAAGTCTCTTCTGCTCACCAAGGCTGCATTTGTATTTCAGAAACACTGTGAAAAACAGTAATATTCTGAAATATTATTGTAATTTTAAAGAACTGCTTTCTGTGTGAATATATATTAAAATGTAATTTATTCCTGTGATCAAAGCTGAATTTTTAGCATCGTTACTACACTGTTCAGTGCTTCACAAATCATTCTAATATGATTAGATGCTTAATTAAATCAGTTATTGGTGCTCAACTAATAATAATTGTTCTTATATTATTTGTGGACAGCATGATACATTTGTTTCATGATTCCTTCATGAACAGAAACATCAAAAGAATTTATTTTAAATAGAAATCTTTGTAAGATTATAAATGTCTTTGCTGTCATTTGATCAAATTAACACATCCTTGTTGAATAAAATGTATTTATTTATTCATTTATTGATTTCTGAAGGATCATGTGACACATGAGACTGGAGTAATGATGCTGAAAATACAGCTTTGCATCTCAGGAATAAATACTATTTTAAAAGGTATTCAAATGTAAATAGATATTGTAAGTTCTAATAATATTTACTTTTTTTTTTTTTTTACAGTTACTGTGTTTGTGATTAAAAAATGCTGATGAGCAAAGAAACACTGTAAAAAAAGAAAAAGAAAAAGTTTGCTTTTCTGAACTTTTGACCCGTACTGTATCTATTTATTGTTGAAATATGTGCCTTTGAAACCAATGAACTTCAACTTCAGAACAAAAATAAGCATGCAATATATAAACCATGAATCGCAGAACAAGTCGAGCTTTCACTTGCAGTTTTGCTTTGTTTTTGTAGCTCAACTGGTAAAGCAAATAAATGTCATGGGTTTGATATCCAGGCATACAAGTTTGAAAGGGTGGAATTATTTTTTGGGGAGGAAGCTTTTGGAAAATGATGGAAATGTTTGGAAAATTGTGGAAAGTTGCTGGAAATTTTCCAGCCCTTTACATTGCTACATGCAAATGATCTAAACACCTTTGCATTTGCCAAATAAGTGATTGTAAATGTAGATCTAATGCTGTGTGTAAAGTTATCCAGCAGCTGCTGATTTACTGCATGCGTGTGGTTCTGTCATGTGTTAGTTTAGCAGTCTTGTACCCACTCAAACCACTAACTGTGGGGCACATTGAGAGGTGGTATATGAGTTATCACGTCGTGCATGACGTTCCTTCGGTTTGGAGAAACTCCTCTCCTCTCACCACTGCAGGCCTTTAAACTGGTTTTGTGGCATTTTCTTACAAATCAGTTCAGGATTTCGGGTAGAAATGACAAGGAAATTCCTTTCAGTTTTAAAGCCACCTGCTTTTATGCCTTTCAGCAGTTTACTAATTCCAAAAAATGAACATTATTTAATAATACAAGCTGTCTATGGGTAGCTGACATGAAATATGATCTACAGTTTGACATACTTTTCTGCATCTTAAAGTATTTTGCATTTTTCTATTGTACATTGTTTTATGTATTTCATGGCATCACTATACAGTAAGGTTCATTTGTTAGCATTTATGAACTATCAATAAAAATATCATTCTAAAGCACTGATATTTATTAAGTAAACCTACTAAAAAGGTGTATCTTTTTAACATTATGCAAAGGGTTAAAGCTGACATTAACTAACATTAAACAGTTGTTATTAATAAAATTAATATTATTTATTTCATATTTACTTCTTAAATCAATTTTATTTCATTTTTTTTATTTGTGCTTTTGAAATATTCATTTAGTAGTCAAATAATTAAATACATCAATAATTTGAGATTAATCAGATCCAAAATAAGTTTTTGTTTGCATAATAGATGTGTGTGTTGTGTATATTTATTATGAATATATAAACACACACACACACGTTTATATTTAAGAAAGATATGTTACGTTTATATATATTAAATATATTTATATATGATGTAATTTATATGTATATAAATATATACACAGAAAATACATGTATATTTCAAAATTTATGGTGTATGTGTGTCTTTATATATTATAAATATACACAGTATATACACACATATATTATGTAATAATATACATATATAAATGTTAAAAGGTGATTTAAAAATAGTGTAAACTACTAAAGAATACATGAAAAACATACAAAAATACAATCAGAATTACTGTCATTTTAGTTAATGCATTAACTAATGTTAACTAGTGGGTTACCTATTTATTAATATTATTATTTTATATTTATTTAGAATATTTTGCTTTATATGTAACAATACTGGACCATTTTTGTGAATTGAAATAAATAAATAAAGAATATTTTGAATAACAATAATAAAAGACAAAAGGTGATTTAAAAATATTGTGAAAACTAGAAGAATAAACATGTTTCCCTTTAATAAATCTATAAATGTTAACCTAATTATTGCCTGATTAATAAATACTATAAGAAATGAATTGCTCGTTGTTAGATAATTTGACCTAATTCATTAACCAGTGTTAACGAATGGGTTAAGTGCTATCTTCCATAAGTATTTTTTTCTTTTGTTTCCTTGAAATATCCATGTGACACTTCCCCTTTCCCTTCTATAAATCTATCAATTCGAACTTCAAACATCAAACCTAAGTGCTTAAGGACATGTTATTGGCGAAGCACTCGTGAGCACACGCCAGGTCAAAGGTCACATAAGGTAAACGGTGAGAAGCGCTGATGATTCACGCAGGTATGTGTTTCCTGTGTGGTCGTCCTCTCTCTCTCTCTCTCCTGACTCCCCCGGCTTCCTCCCATCTGCAGCCGACTCTCCCTCCATCTCCAGTTCTCTGTCGCTCCCTGGATCCCTTGGCAGAGGGCTGTAATTGGCCGCACAGTGCCGGCTCTCTCTTTGTTTCCCCTGCAGTGGCTTGCGGTGGAACTGCACAGGCAGTCGGGCCTCATAAATCTCCAGGCCTCCGGTGGCACATCCAGCCTTCAGCTCCGGTTCTGCTCAATGACTTCACCCCCACCAAAAATCCCCACCCAGGGACGCGCTCCAAAACCCTGTACCTCCACTCGCCGCCTGCTCTTGCCTTAATGTTCACTTCTTTCATGTGTTCTGCAAGGCATTCATTTAGAAGTTTGGAAAGCGACAGGCGCTGCTTTCTCTACAGTGTGCGCTCGAGTGTTGTAGTCCAGAAGACCGTCTGCTAATAGATATTAGCTATATAGACTATATATTTACTCTTTTAT
Organism: Enteromius mattozi; assembly: GCA_032359235.1. Classification (NCBI taxonomy): domain Eukaryota; kingdom Metazoa; phylum Chordata; class Actinopteri; order Cypriniformes; family Cyprinidae; genus Enteromius; species Enteromius mattozi. The sequence continues at coordinate 2,612,821 of JAUMHE010000044.1, read as the reverse complement.
AGCTTATGTTAAATTGACATTCATAAGGCAAACATGCAAAAAATTGCAACTTGTCACTTATTTTTACTTCACTGCACATAAAGTTTATTTATGAAGTATGTCTGCATGTCTTGGCGAAAACCTCATTATTCAACCTTCCTTTATCTTTTGTTCAAAACACCTTCCCTTACTCATGCATGCTTATTTAATATATATTTATATTCATACTTGACAATATTAGTGAAGAATAAGATGCATTAATATGCAGCAGTTTAGAAAACACGAATTTTTGTGAGAAAAGATAAAGAAAAATATACATTTTAATTGCTAAATTGTAAAAATTGTATGTTTTTAAGTTTTGATCCTATAAAAAAAATGGTATTTATTTATTTATTAGCTATCAAATCTCAGATTTATATCAGAATAAGTTTTTATTCTTTTTTCCCCTTCATTTTTTAAGTCAAATTTATTTGAACCTTTTAAAAATGTAAGAATTTTAACATTTGTATGTTTTAAGACTATCTTTAATCATATATAAGTAAATGTGTTTGTTTATATTTTAAGCTTTTAAACTTTAGTTTTTCACTACCATATATAAATTAGGACATTTTAAGGGACATGTCATGCCAAAACAGTTCATTTAACAATGAATATTTACATTCATACATATTTACATTTAATTATAGTATTAACATTATATATATACAATGCTTAACATGAGTGATTTAATATATATTAAAGTGGCGCTAGATATCTCCTAAGCGTCAAACATGCTTAGACAAATATCCTTTTATGAAGATCGCATATTTTACTATATATTTAAATAATTAAAACATACAATCCTAGAATCTAGAATCCACTGATGATCTGTTAAACACTGTATAATGTAAAAGAAATGTGAAAATCTATTTGGGGTGTAACTTAATGCCTATGGTTCGCGCATATTTTTGACGTATGTCTAGAAAGTGTGGAGGTTTCCACATGAGGCGCTTTTTTTACTCTGCTTTACTACGCTATACTGCGTAAATCTTACCTTATCTAGAGTTCACGCAAGCATTTACACTCATTGAGACGCATATCCGTCAGACTCACAAGACGCGTGTTCGGTCAGAGAGAGAGAGGGAGAGAGAGAGAGAGAAGAGGGAGGGAGGGAGAGAGAGAGAGAGAAAGTTTTTCTCCTAGCAAAACTTTGTGCAAGCTTTCACTTTCAGCCGCTTTAGGCGGAGTTACAGCAGCGTGCAGTGAGCGAGAGCGGGACGGCAATGCCACTTCCATCCCGCTTCAGTCACGCATCTCACATATAAGCATGTACTCTCCATACTGCCTCACACAGGTAAAGCGTTCCTTCTTCTTCTGCTTGATTGATTCGCGTACGCGTCTGTCAGCTGCTCTCCTCGACCGCGGGACTGTTTGTGTTGTCCTGGAGCGCGCGTTCGGTGGCAGGTCTCCAGCTGACCTTCTTTACGCGCTTTCAGTGCGCATGGTTTGGGCAGAAAATGGCGCTTCGCTGGAAATTGATTTAATATAAAAGGAGCGCCGGGGAGGAGGAGTGGATATGTTTAGATAGATCTCGAACTGCGAGTTTAGCGCTTCGTGTCGTTTTTTTCTCTCTCTCTTCGTCCCGTTCTGAATAGCTTCACTTGGAGCGATTGTAAGACGCGCGCGGGTTTTGGAAAGTCCAGTGTTTAACGCTGTTGCTGCGAGTCTTGAACTTGATCGGTTCGCCCTATGATTTTTTTTTTTTTTTTTTGTGGGAAATGTCAAAGGTCGCCAGCATTGCCCCTATATACCAGTTCGCCAGTTTTTCTGATCTAAACACACGAATGCTTGTGCATATTGTGCTTTTTTATTTTTTTTACATGCAAACTTTGACAAATGCATTTTTGTAATGCTTTGGGGTGGAGAAATTAGTGAAATACAGTTGGAGACATTCTGGGGTTGTTTAAATGTATCTGGTGTAAAATTTGCATGATCTCTAATGTAATCTGTTTATGCATAAGTTATAGTTTCTTGAAGTGTTCACAAATGCATAAGAGTTGCAAATGTATGCCTAACATTGTTAATTCATCAAATTTTTATAGGAAATTATTTGCAGTAATTTATTGTAGTTTATTAGTTGTTTTACAGCAGTGCAAAGTTTCTGTGAATTTTTTTATTTTGTTTTAAAATCTACATTATATAGAGTAAATTATTTATGCATAGATCTTCATACTGTGTGTTTTACATCTTTTGCCACATCATATGGAGCAGTCAACTGTTTCAGGATCACTTTTTGTTTTCTCTAGCATGATAAAGTTTGCTATAAATTGTTTTAAGATCTCAAACTTTTACAAAATATATTAATTTGATTATATGATATTTTTATGTTACTATATTTAAAAAAAAAAAAAAAGTCTGCTCTGTTTTTGTGCATGCTCTTACATAAAATACACACACACACACAGCTAACATGCTTTTTAAAGACTTAAATGCAAACTCTGAGAAAGTGATTTTAACTGAGAAACACAACAGCTTTCAAAACTGCTGTTTTCAGATCCGCCATTTCAATCATGTCAGAAACCGGGAGAAATTCTCATTCATTACTCGTGTTTCCAAACTCACAATCGTTAGTGCAGAGTTGAACGGGGCTGACGGCTATTTTCCCTGGTTTCTAGAGATTCTTTGTCTTCAGTGATATGGCTGGCTTTAATTCCCGATTGTTCCTGAGGTTGTCCTGTGTGAGTTAGTGCAGTCTCTCTGTCATACGCTGCAGTTGTTTATATTTCTGCCATGGCGGACAGTTGGCTTGCGCTGCGTGTGTCATGTGTAATTCATTCCTGAGTTTTACAGTGGTTCTATTAAAACAATTTTACTTCCATGCCCCCGCCGCACGCTCACAGAACCAGGGAGTGTGTGTTTTTCTTTGGGCAAGCAAGCACCGGCCTGTTTCCCATTTAAAGTACAATAGTTACTGTGCACAGCCGTGCTCCTTAATTGATTGAAACGGTGCAATTTAAACAACCAATTATTCTGTGATTTAATGGACATGAATAGGACGTCTAAAAATCAGTATTCTTTTGAGCGTAAAGGTATGTTTATGCACAGCCGCTGATATGATACGTGCACATTACTGTATAGTGTAGGTGGTTTCTTAGTATGCGGACTGCAACAGATTTATCTCTCGGGTCTGAAATTGACATATTTTCTTGTTTATATTGCACTGAATCATACCTGTGTCCGTTCCAGAGAAAACAGCGGCACTGGGTCAGTCGCAACTGGAAAAGCAAATATGCAATATTATTATTATATTGCTGGATGACTTCAAGCTTTTATTGGCTCGATTAAAGGCTTTAGAGCAGAGAAAGTGACATTTTGTCATTTATTTACTATATTATCTATTTAAAGTTATTATTTTCTTAATTAAAATAACATATGATTTGATTCATCATTATTTTATAAATTAGTAATTTATTTTATAGTAAATGGGTTTATATTTATTAAATAATAATTAATTAATTATATTACAGCTAAATAGGTTTTATATTAAACTATGTGGTGTTCATTTAACAGAAAATCCATTTAATTCTATCTATCTATCTATCTATCTATCTATCTAAACTACTTCTATCAGTATTTTAATAAATGTAAAAGTTGATTTGGATATGTTTAGTGTTTTTGCTGTGAGAGGAAAGAGAGAGAGCGGGTCTGTGTGTCTTCAGGTTTGCGCTTGAATTTCGTAGCTTCACGTCTGACGAATAGATTTACATTTTGGCTTGTTTGGTGGCTGTGAATAATTAAAGCAGGCCTAGAAGGTCATTAATGATATTAAGTGTAAATAAAAAAGATGGAATGAGTTACTGAACAAAGCTTTTACTGAGTGAACAAGTGCCGTGAGGAGTTTTAGGACTTCTGCATAATACGGCATAGAGAAATGCACTGGTTATAGATCAGGTGGACCAGATGCTGCTCAAGATCTGAAGATACTTTAAACAAATGGCAAACAGAGATACTACTTTGTTTAAGATGGCAGAAAGTAGCACTTATGTCACAGCTGTGGAAAAATGCTATCCATGTAAATGCCTGCTTATTTACATTTTACGTTTAAATTGCTACTTACTAGAGTCATTGTAAGGAAAATTCTTTAACAGTCGATTTATTTTTTAACTTTTTTATTTAAATGTATGTAATGAGTTTCCTTTTATTTGGTAAAGAAATGTTACCGGCCACTGAAGGTCATTTTGAATTAAATTCATTTGCTTCGTGCCGATAACGAGGGTCGACATCAAAAATTATATCTAATTATGTACTTGTGTTTTGTATAATTAAGGAGAGAGAGAGATTATCACATACAGCTGCAGGGTCACACCTGCCTGTTTTAAGCCTGGGTGGATGTGCAGCTCACACTCAGTCATTAACACTCCTGGATATTTCAGGATCTGAATTCAGAAACATTCGACCCCAGTCAAGAGTACGCTGCACAGCAGATATAATGGTTTGAATACAGTTTTACACACAAAAATAAATATATATACCTGTGGTCAAAAGTTTGGAATAATTAAGTTTTTTGAAAAAAAAACAAAACGTTGCTCCTGAAAATGCAGCTTTGTGTCACAGAAATAAATTCCATTTTAAAATATAGTCAAGTAGAAGAGAGTTATTTTATGCTGTTATAATATTTCACAACTTTACTGTTATTTATGGATTTGTTGATGAGATATATATTATGTATTTGTTTGTTTTTGCTGAATTTAAAAATGTGTTTTTAATCTCATTTTTTAGCCAATAAAAAAAAAAGAAGAAAAATATAAATAAAACAATAAAATGCGTAAATGCGTAAATAAAAAATCACAAAATGGCCAAATCAAGCGAAGTATTAATTTGGACATTTCAAAATAATTTTAACATAATATTATTTCTGAAACCAATTATTGTCGTTCCACTTGGTTTGAAGAAAATCAGAATACTTCACTTCAATTAACTTGCAACTTCACTTCAATCAACTTTTAATTAATCAGTCCCTAAGACTAGCAGATGTGACTTTCACGAATCCTGAGGATTTGATTAGCAGCCAGTTTTATGACCGTTATGCATCTTACAAAAAAACTGGATCTGAATTTCCCAGCGCTGAAGAGAAACCGTTTGTATCTCGCTTCAGAAAACTTTAATCAGTAGCGAAGAATATCTGCACATATTCGGCCCACTAACAATCTCGGTTGAGATGGATGAGGCCGTTCAGCCATGACAGGCTTAACTTTCTCCCAAACATGACTTAGTCACTCTAGAGTCGCTCTAGATGCTCCGGTTCAGCTCGCTCCCCAGGCCTGGAAAATGAGTTGGAACAGCTGCTCTGCGGATTAAAATCTGACAGAGCCGCAGTCTGTGGAATATTGCAGATTTTTACACCTTTATCGTCTTTCACTTTCTGATTCACTCACATGTCTCAACTGTGGCTATAAGCTTGAATTCTTTCTTGTTCGCTTGTTCGCTTGTCCTTCTTTTTCTAATTCTAAAGCTCAAGTGGTTTTATCACAGGATTAGGGACCATTGCAGGACCACCGTTAGGGGCCAGCTGTCCTTTACGTTCTTAGCCTTTCTAAGACACAGTGACTTTTTAAATACACAATCACATTTAGGAAAAATAAATATTAACATGATTTTTTGGACATTTTACTATTCTTTAAGGAAAATTTCTGCACATCCAAAGTGCAGGAACAAATAATTGCTTTTTGCAGAAGCATGCAAATACCATATTAATAATAATATGATAATCATTTAATAAACTGGTATTACCATTTGAACATTATAGGTCACTATGTCTTTCATTTATTTATTTAGTTATTTTTCTAAATCATACTTTTGTCTTAAGTAGTTCATTTTCAATTATCCTGATGTGGAACAAAAACAAAATATTATATATATATATATATATATATATTATATATAAATTATATATTATATTATTAAATCATTTTGCAGTGCTGGACGCTTGATTGCACTGCAAAAAATAAATAACTATATAAATAATAAAAAAATCTAAGTTATACATTAATGTGTTACTTGCCATTTCTTTAATTAATTGTGGAATATAAAAATCTTTAGTATAAGTATGTTTTGCAAAATGCTATTTCAGTCTTTCTGCTTCAAAATGTCTAGTAATTTACTAATTTACTCGCAATATATGAGTGATAATTGTTTCTACGCCCAGTTATTTACAGTGATTTTCACTTGAATAATGATATATTACTAAATTGCGGTTCGTTGATCAAAGATTTTGTTCGCCATTGAAATTCTCCGGCGGATCATGGGAGTGAGGTTTGAAGAGGACAACTAGTTGATCTTGCGTTTCACTTCAGAGGGCCGTGGCGGTATTGTGCGCTCATGTGATAGGCAGTCTGCCGGTGAAACCAGAGTCCCGCGTTTGACCAAATGGTGTCCAGTGGCACTGAGTCGAGCTGGTTTCATGGCACAGAGTCGGGATGGTTACAATACCAGACGGGCACAGGGACGCTCTGTTCCTTTTACTTATTCATTCTCACGGGGCGTCAGCCGTGTCCCCTAGCCAAGGGCGTCAAAGCTCCCGTTCACCCGCCGTACGGTCAACAATAATAAAAGACCACTAACAAAGACATTCCATAGAGACTGCAGGATCATATCGTATTCAGTTCCCCGAGGTGCACTTACAATGTTAGTTAAAGTTTTATACAGTTGGTAATTTAGTTCATCATGACCGTTTTCCATGCTCCTTTTGGATTAAAAGTTTTTTTTCCTATGCCTTTAAATGTAGGGAACTGAAACTAATTAATGAATACTATGTTTTTTTTCAATAAATGAAAAATTTCGGCTTACATTTTACATAAAAGGAGGTTTAGCTGACTGTTTTAGCTGCACTTGTTAACAAAAAAAGAAGAGAGAACGAAAGCAAATAACAAAGTCTGTCAAAAAAGGGGTGCAAAAACAGGATCTTAAAAGTCAAAGTTGCAGGAAAATGTCTATTCAAAATCTTTAAATGCAAGTGAGGTTTAGAGCTTTGATAGGAAAGAACATTGTCTCCAAAAAATCTATCGCATGACTTCTGAAGACTTAGTACACAGTTTTTTTATGATCGATTCGAAAACTTTTAGCTTTGTTCCCCTAAATATATTACCTTATTTAGTTTTTGAGCATTTTTGCTTTGTAAATATTGATGGTCATTAATATATTTGGGTTTTTGAGATCAGAAATCTAATAAAATTAGATGTTTTTGCAGTTTAATTTCAATAAATGGCATAAGAAGCCTGAAAAGTGTATTTACATGATATGTCATACTATTTTACAAAATGTTAAAAAAACTAGGAAAATGTGTTTTCTTCATTATATACCCCTCTGGAGTTATTGCCACTTATCACATACCCTCTCAACTCATGCAGAAGTGTTTTCAGAAGTCATTTCCTTGCTGGTTTTTATGCACAAAGAGCCTTCAAACGAGCACGTCAAGGTTTATAGAGAGACAAACACCGGAGGAAATTTTCAGTCCATAATGGACGTAGTAAATGTGTCAAAGAGCTGTTTTATTCTGCCGTTCACTATATTAGGTGGTGGGAAACACAAAGCCGGCCTGATGATCAAATGCGTGCTGGCACGGACGAGGATGGCCTAGAATAAACTACCTAGTTTTTATCTTAAGCTTTAATGCAGAAAAGGCCCAAACCAATCGGCTCTCATCTACTATCTGCACAGCTGTCCCAGTATCCGTGGAGAATGGATTCCTACTGCCATTGCCATGGGAGTCTCCAGCCAAAAGAATAGGAGGATATCCAGTGTGTGTGTGTGTGTGTGTGTCCTCCTCCCTTTCCCTTCGCTCATGTCACTCCTGGCATGGATTAGGCCTTGGCAGCGGCCTGGCAGTGCCCGTAGCTCGGCTGTGGCTCTGTGCTTGCTGATATGTTGTGCAGTTGCGATGGCAACGGGACACACACTCGAACGCAAATTACATAATTTAGCTCGCATATACATAAGCCGTGAAACGTAGGTTTTGTACGGTCGGCTAACGTACGGTTGGAGCCGATCAAAACCACCTTTGTGGAAATAGAGAAGGCTTCAGTCCATCAAACGGGACGAAAGGGTTCCCGTAGCAGCTGTTTGAGGGCTTGGCATGAAGATCGAGCGATCGCTATCTAGCATTGTGCATTGCGTATGTGTGCAAGATCCATTTGCGACAGAAACCGTCTAAATTCGTAAAAATAAAGGTTCTTTTTAGCATTCGTAAAACCTTTCCATTTTCCTTTTTTTTTTAAATGTTTAAATGTTCTAAGAAAGAAAATGGTTCTTCTGAGAACGGTTCACTTGGCTTGTTGTTCATTTCAAGGTTCCAAAAATGTTTTCTCTGTGGCGTCGTTGTTAGATATATATTTATATTTGTATGAGTGTAGGATGGTGTGCATTTCGGACTCCCTTGCGAGGGGTTTGCTGGATTTATGGGTTGCGTCGGATGGTTATGCCAGCGTTGGCATAGGTTGGGTTCGCGGTGTTGCTAGGCAAAATTTCCCGCTCTGGCTGTGCGCTCCATTGGTTCCATCTCTGTCTGAGCAGATCAGTTTCTCTTTGTTTTACTTTGTTTTTGTTAAAGTGCCACTCCATGACGGACCACAGCGGGACAGATCAAACGCCTTAGACATTTAAGACCGGCATGCTTATTATGAGACGCAGCCGGAGGTCAAGGCCATATGACCCTGTTGAGGGACGCTATAAAAGCGTGACGCAGTTCTCAAATGCACTGATCCTAATATAGACCGTGCACACTATTCAAAAAGTTGGTGATATGACCGAAATCTATTTAAATATTTAATTATTACTAATTTGACTATTAATATTTAATTGTATTTTAGTAATTTTATTAAAAATTATTTTATTAATGTATTATAAATCATTTATTATTATTAAATAATGATTAATTATTATTTTATTTATTTTACTAGGTTATATTGGGTTAATATAAAGTAGGTTTTATATTAAACTATCTATCTATCTATCCATCTATAAAAATTCTACAGTTAGAATTCTACCTTAGAATGGTTTTAAATTGCAATTCTGCATCCTATTTGGTACCCCAATTGAAATTCAGATAATTGCTAAAATCAAATTCGATTGAAATTTAAAAGGCATTGTGAATTCTGAATTATGCACAACTCCAGTAGACGTGTTTCCACCATTGCACATTATATAACTCCACTTCCATTGTTTCTCTTAGCTTTCTTCCTCTATTTTGCATCTTTTTGTCAATGAACAACACAAATTTAAAACACTCCACCCTCATGCATAATGCATTTGGACAGACACGCACATGTGTGCGTAGCCTCGCACCTGCACACACTTAAGCGCCTGAGACGCAGGTGTGCATTCTTTGCTCATCCGTGTCAATCTGGTGGCGACTGCACATATCACGGCCGGCACAGAGAAACCGCTGCCACGTGTGCCAGATCCCCGCCTGACTCTTAACCCATATGGCTTCCACAACCTCTGACAGTCAACCTGCATCACGTTAGCACATGTCCTCTCGACCTGGCCACGCCCACCACCGCACATGTGCGTCACACCTTACCGGCGACGACAGCTGTGATTGGCTGTTTATTGTTTATGTTGTCAGGGAATAGGATTGGCTGGAGCTGATATAGATTTCCTGAAGAGTTCCAGATTTCTTTTTTGTGCACTGGGAATAAGAAGAAAAATCCCAAATGAGAGTTTGTATCCTAAAGTTTCTCCTACACGGCAATGTGATTTAATTTATCATGCAATTAAAACTGACCCTATTTACTTTTTTAATGCACATTCCTGTGCTTTTTGTGTATGATTCATTGCAGCACATAATTCAAATCAAAATCTTTCATCAAAATGTAATAACTTGCTCTCCATACGAAATGGCTTTCCTTTTTTGGCTGACGTTACAAAACATATTCAACCCTCTCAGTCACTTAGTATGTAACTCTAACTCTTTATTGTTCAATCTTTTCCAGTGAAATCCTGTCTTTCATGTTTTCTCGCTGAATGTCAAATAAGGGAAGAAAAATGAGTTGCGAATGACATTTCATATCAAGATGACTTTTTTATGTCTCCTGCTTCTCAGATATTTATTTCCAAGAATAAGATCCCAGTACTCCCACATGGATTTTCTAGAATCTCATGTTTATGCTTTTCACATCAATGTCATTCATTTACTTTAAAATTGATTGTAGATGTCAGCAATTGTCTCATTTGTGTCCACATTTTCTTCCATGGAACTGTAGAAGAAACATCCGAGATAAAATGGAAGTCTTTTTCCACCTCAACATTCTCACCTAAAGTCACTACTGTGAGAAATAAAATGTCAACTGATAGAAAGTCACAATAACAAGAAATTAGGTTTGTTGCACAATTGTAAAAAAAATTAAAAATAAATAAATAAAATAAAAGAAGAAAGAATTCAGTTCTAAATTGTAGGCAATTAAGTTCTGAGATACAAAGTTGCAGTTACAATAAATTAAGTTGGACTTGTAAGAAATTATATTTAAAAAATCTTAATGTGAGAAGTGAGTTGCATTTAAAATAATTAAAATAAAATTATAATTATAAAAAAATAATAAAGTCTCAATGTGAGAAATGTAGTTGCAATTGAAAGAATTAGTCTAAATTGTGAGAAATTCAGTTAAAAATATGAGCTAGGAAGTAACAGTAAGTTACAATTGTAAGAAATTAAATCACTTTTATAAAAGAATAAAGTCTCAATTCAAGTCTCAGTGTGAAAATGTGAGAAATGAAGCTGCAATTGAAAAAAAAAAGTCTAAATAGTGAAAAATTGCAATTATGAGAGAAAATGTAAAAATGACAAGAAATAAGGTTGCAATTGTGAGAAATTAAAAGAAGTCAAAGAATATAAAGTCCCTTTTTTTTTTTTTAGTTGGAGGTAGAAACAGGCTTTCTTATAAATTTGCATAAATGCAGTAAAAAAACCAGTAAAACGTTCAGTGCAAAGAGGTTCCCAAAGTAAGTTTGTGACCTCTGACGAGCCTCAGTCATAAACTCCCATCCAGATAAGATTATTGAGCCCCAAAAAAATCATTAACTAAAACATAAATGGGTTCACAGTGAAATGTTCTGCACATTTTACCCCGAGGCATTTCTCTCATGAGTTAACCGTGCAGCCAGAGACGCTTTTCCTGTCTTGGGGGTTGGTGGGTGTGGATGTGCAAGAGGAAAGCTGCGTCTCTCTTTTTTTTTTTCTTCCAGAATCTGTCAAAAGTGGCTGCGCGGCAACCCGAACGATCTGCGCGCGAATGTTTCCGAGCTGCGTGAAAACAGAAAGAAGCAGCAAGGAACGACGGCAGATCGTAAACAACCGTGTGTGAAGTGTTACTCGTGGCCACATGGCATGGCCCGCCGCGCTGTTTAGCCAACCAGTCCTGCAAGGAATCGCTGCCTGTTGCTGGCGGGAACAAAGCGCGGCAGCTCTCGTCGCCCATCTCTGAGCGAGCAGGAAGTTGGCCAACCTCCAGCGGTGGAAAATCTATACACGGTTGCATAATATAGCATATCTTTACCTCGCATGAACCCTGAGGAGGCCCGGCAGCTGTGAGCAAACAGAGCGAGCGAGGGAGGGTGTGTGTGTGTTTGCGCGGACAGGATTCCTGTGAGCGTCTGCTGGCAGTGGTAGCAGGCCACAGGCTGCAGGGCTTTTTCTGACAGGCCCTATGTAGGGTAGAATAAACACAATGAAAGTTGCCGCCCTGCACCACTATGACATTGTGCGGCTCTACCAAACGGTTAATCATCTGTCCCAAGTTTTGCAGAAGCGTCTTATGACTGAAATCCGTGCGGCCTCTTTCCACGCAAGTTTAGCTGAAATTTCTGGATAGTAGTTTGCAGTTTTCTTCTACGTTGAAAATGGCTCGCATTAGTTGAGCCGAAATTAAATTAAGCCCTCTACATTAAAAACACAAGCTGCACGACAGCGACTGTGAAGATTCTGAATTAAACAGAGTGAGATTGAATTGAACTGGCCACATCTCACAGTAAGCTGAATTTGAATCAGAAAATGATTTTACTGTACTGAAATTTGAATAAATTGAACACAGATGATTCCTTCTGGGAAATAAAGTGTTCTTCCACCCTGGTTCACAAAAGTTTATCAATTTAATGTAATTAAAAGGATCATATGATGTTACAAACTGTTTGTGCATATGTAAGATATATAAGTTTCAAAGACCAAAGTTTTAAGAGATATTCTTTATTAAAGTTAAGACTCATCCAAAATTGCATTAGACCAAAACTTTATTTACATATATATTTTGTATATTACAAAGTATATATTTTATTTTATTTTTGTGACTTGGTTCAAATAGTAACCATCTACAGTAGTAACCACCTATATGATATATTTTAGCAGCTACCTAGCAATGTCATAGTGACCACTTTTAACACCTTAGTGACTACCTAGCAACACCCTAACAACATAGAAAACCACCTAGCAACATGCTAACACCGCAATATCCTAGCAACCACACACAATACAGCTGCATAAACTAATATCATCCTAGAAACCTTTGCACAAATTGTATACACATATTCTTCATGTATTCATTTTTTTAAATTAAATTTATAGATATTGAAAGAGTGACCAAGCTATATTTGTAGACTTTTAGACAATGTCATGCTAGCAGCTTTTGCAGAAATTTCTCTCACGTGTTCTTCAGAGGTACAAAAAGTGTATATACTATGTAAATTTCTATAAATGTATAGATCTATGCACATACATGATAATGGCTACTTTTAATTTATTTGAGTTTAACTCGATATAGATTACCTAAACACTCACCCTCATGTCGTTCCAAACCTGTAAGACTTTTGTTCATCTTCTGAACACAAATTAAGATATTTTTTGATTAGCTTTCTGACCCTGCATAGACCGTAACGCAACTACCACGTTCAAAGCCCAGAAAGCAAGTAAGGAATTTGTTAAAATAGTCTATGTGACATCAGTGGTTCAACTGTAAAATGATGAACTATCCCTTTAATTCTGCTTCTTTACATTTGTACAATAAAATTGCAATTTTGCATCCTGTGTGCCAAAGCAAGTGCAGCAGTTGAGCTGAGAATGCAGCGTGTAGCGTTCTCGCATTTTAATGCATTTAAGATTTTAATATCGTATGAAATTGAGCTTGCATAGTTAGTAGCATTTGCATTTGTGTACATAGTGTTGTGTGTGTAACGCACCCAAAAGAAAAACAGACTTTATAGTTTGGTGCACATTTCTTAATGAGCTGCTCTGGGACAGATTCGTTTAACGTCCCTCCACATATCATCTGGAATAGGATATGGACTGAGCTCAAGTTAGCTCATGATATCGCATTTGTGGCTCCCTGTCGGCGATGGAGTGTGTGTGTTAGACTAATCACGGCTCCACGCTTCAAACAGCTCAGGTAAAAACACTCCGTTCCCCATCCGACCGTTTCCCTCAAAGATAACCAGATGTCCAGCTGTTTTTATCCCTGTTTTGGTTCATCTCTTTAAGAACAATGTCTTTCTCATATGACCGTACTTTGTGGTGTTTTCCCTGTTTTGTCTTAAAAATTTAATGGGAAGAGGCTCCTGGGAACCAGCAGTAACCTCACCTCGGCTCACCCGTCCTCCCGGCGGGCTTTGGGCGGTTTCAAGAAAAATATAAACCAAATACAAATCGCGCGGCGGCGTAATGCGGAATGACATTTACCATGTGCCGTGACTTACACAAACAAAGAGAGGACGGGCCATCCAAGAAAAGTTCCATATCTCCTTCCTTACATTCGCTTGTGTTTGCTTTCATATGTCATTTTTTTATTTCCATACTAAAGTTAGAACGGCATTGGCCAGAGCTCCGCCAGCCTCGCAGAAGCCAGGAAGTCATTTGGACCCTTTCACTCGAGTCCCGTGGCCAAGTGTGCGGTCGAATTAACCCCAAGACGACATATAAAACTATCCGAGAGCTGCAAACAGCAGACATTTTAGGATTTCTAAGGTTATCGTATCCTCGTTTGACCTGAACTAGGAGATGATGTTATTCCAACTGGGTGCTTTTCTTTACGTTTGTAGCTGAATTTAAACAAACCTCTGTGTGTGTATGTCGTCCTGCACCATTTGCGCTCCAGACATGACTGATTGTATGTTTTGTTGAAGAGAGGTGTGCTGCTACTTTACTATTGGTTTGAATGTTTTTTTTTTCATCTGGCCAGTGATTTAAAAAAAGTAAATAAAAAATTCATATGAGCAACTGAGCCATATCTGTAAACTTTTAGGCTTGTTTGACTTTCATTGGTAAACATCCTAGCATCTAACTAGCAACACCTTAGTTACCACCTAAAACACTTCCTAGGAACACCACACTAAACACCCAGAAAACCTTAGCAACAATCACCCTAACCCTAGCAACCATTCAGAAAACTAGAACATTCTAGTAACTAGCAATGGCATAGTAACCACCAAGAATGCTTTAGTATTCACCTACAGTAGGAACCACTTAGAACATTACAGCAACACCCTAGAAACCAATTAGAACATTTTACAGCCACCTAGAGGATTCTAGCAACTACCTAACAATATCATCGTTACCACCCAGAACATTTCAACTAATCTAATACCATTCTAGTAACTACTTCCATAGCAACAACCAATAACATAATAGCAATCACTTTATAGCAGGACATTATATCAACTACTAGCAACTACCTAAGAATGTCTAGTAACCATCAGAACATTTTAGCAATCACCTAGCAACCACAAATAACATTCTAGCAACGCCATTGTAACCAATCAGAACAATCAACACCCTAGCAACCATTTTACAGCCATATAGAACCCGCAACAACACCTTAGTAACCATCCATACTAGCAACTACCTAAGAACGCCTAGTAACCATCAGAACACTTTAGCAATCTAGCATTCTAGGAACACCATTGTACCCAGTCAGAACAATCAACACCCTGGCAACCATTTAGAACATTTTACAGCAACATAGGACATTCTAGCAACTACATAACAACACCTTAGTAATCACCCAGAACAGGCAACACCCTAGCAACCATTTGCAACATATTAACAACCACCTTGACCATTCTAGCATCTGCTTAAGAATGCCATAGCAACCAACAGAACACTTTAGCAATCACCTAGCAACCACCAAGAACATTCTAGCAACACCGTAGTAACCAATCAGAACAACCAACACCCTAGCAACCATTTAGAACATTTTACAGCAAAATAGAACATTCTAGCAGCTACTTAACAATGGCACATTAACCACCAAAAACACTATTATTCCCTAAAAATGCCCTAGCAATCATACAGAATGCCCTAGCAACTGTGTAAGCTCCACAACACTCACATGAGAGTGCAATTTTTTTCACAAGCACATATTCTTCAGGAAATGTACAGCTCTAGTTTATGTGTGCTGCTGTAGTGTGTTTGGGCGGTGCTCTCCACCCAGCTTCTCTGACAAATATATGTAGAATAGGAGCCATATGTGAAAGCAGAGGAACGAATGCACACGGCTCAGAAAACAGGCCCTTTCCACAGAAACCACAAGCCACAGATCAAGTGCAGCTACGAGCTCGCATGAAAATCCAGCAGAAAGTCCTGTGTGAGGAATCTCCAGCAACATTTAAAAATGAGCAGCAGCAACCCTAAAGGAAACCCGATCAGGTCAAACATCGCTGCAGTTCAGTCGTAGAGTGCCGGTTTCCCGCTAATGAGACGCAGCCGGTTAGCATCCGCTAAAGCACTGCGTGTTCGGTTGGGTTCTAACACGAGACGTTTATGCGCAGCATTGTTAGTTGGTGGTATTACATTTGGCTTTGATCTGGAAAGTATACAAATACATCATACGCGTAATACATCAGGGACTCTTTACAATGTTTGAAGTCCAACATCTTCCTCATCTTCCTGTAAGATCTTAGTAAAATAAGAGGCGCAAGAGCAGCAACGGCCAAACAAACGAGATGCCTTCGGCCTTCAAATACGTTTGTTGTGAGAATGGCATGTCGCTGGTACAATCCATCCACTGTAAAAACAATGGTGCGGTTGTGCTCCGTAACCCAATTACGCCCCTCTAGAGAGCAAGAGAGAGAGACTCTGTTACCAAGTCTTGATCCATGGCTTTATTCATTTCACTCTGTCGGTATTTCCCGCCAAACTTGATATTATTCGACTGATTTTTTTTCTTTCACAGCAACACTGATAACTTTTTTTTTTTTTTTTTTTTAACATTTCCAATATAAAAAATGTATAGAATGTATACAATGTATAAAAAACATTCAGTGAGTTACTTTATTGCTTTTTAGTCTAAAGATCTAATATTAAAGAATTAATCAACTGATAAAAATATGAACATAAGTATTTATATATAAATCGATTTTAATCTTTTGAAATTGTTTAGATGAAAATACATTGATATTATTGCTTCAATTGTAGGTTGTGGTCTGAAACTTAATCCAGGTCACAACCTTTGAAATGTGGTCATCTGTGCTTATTTAGTTTTCTCCGACCTTCCAGCGATCTCTGACTTCATGCAGGAGATTAGCACTGCAAGTTCTCACGTTTGTCGGTCCCTTTGTTTTGTTTACCTCCCACCGCTGTCTGTCGTCAGCCCGCTGCTTTCCTGGAGAGCTGGAGTTGCTGTAACTTTATTAATTCAACAGGAGGAAGTTTCGACAGGAAAAGGGGAAAGGGATGTGGGCAGTCATATTTACCGCTAGGAAGAGAGTGTTTAAGTTACTGAAATCTCTCACTCAAGCCTGACCTCAGCATTTACACTTTTCTCTTCTTGGTGTCAGACCTTTATAGAGAAACCCTTCTGTGTGGCTTTTTATTCCTTTATGACTACTACTACACTGTAAATGAAAATATAGATGATAGGTAGATCGATTCATGTTTAATAGCTCAGGTGTGTATGTGGTTTCCTGTGGTGTGTGTGTGTGTTGGCACAGGTCTCTTTTGCTTGTATAAGGATGAATGCAGAGGAAGTGTCTATTGGCCTTTATTTAGGACTTTCTCCTTTCGCCTGTCCCTCTTTTGCTTCTCACACATATCAATAGCCCGATTTTCCCCATGAATTCCAATTCTTATCAAGGTTTGTTGCTCTAAAACAGACAAAATTTAGCTTTTTATACTAGTTTTACCTAACGTTAGAGCTTGTCTACATAGTACAGTGAAGTCTTTTGTTTCAAAAAAGCAAGACATTTTTTTCCATGACATGATCACACTAATTTACCCACTTTTATCACCATCCAATCAATCCTGATGGACAAAATCCGGTCCTTTCTTACATTTGGTTCTTATTAAATATCTTATTTCACTCATAAATGCATAATATTGTGCAAGCAAAAAGGGTTTTTAATGTTATAATATCTAAAACCTAACTAAGTAACTAAAACCAACACTACAACTATTGAAATAGTTTTTATTAACTTATTAACTTCAAATAAAATATTAGATGGAAAAAAACGTAGACATTTCTAGCTAAATTTAGAAATGCTGCCTGTCAGGTAACTAAAATAATGTAAACTGACATTGCAGTACTGAAATTGCTAAAACTAAAATACATATAAATTAAAGCTAAAAAGAAATATTAAAAGTAGCAAACAAAAGGTTGTTTTTTTAACATTAGTTAACGTTAATTAAGAAGGAAAAATACTTCTAAATCATTTATTAATCTTAGTTTATGTTCATTTGTAACCTTTTCTAATACTCTGTTAAAACTTGTTATTATTACCGAATGGAGCTAATCTAACATGACTTAACAATGAACAGTGTTTGTATTAATAAGCTTAACAAAGATTATAAATACTTTAACCAACATATTTGCTCTTTGTTAATGTTAGTTAACTAATGTTGAGTAATGAGACCTTATTGTGAAGTGTTCTCAAAATGACAAACATAACTTGGACTGAAAACTGAAAATATAAAAAATATAAGCTAATAATAAATGAATATATTAAAAGTAATAAATACTATAATGTTATATGATTAAGTTGCCTCTCCAAAAACATTATTTGAACATCTCATCCAGCATTCAGTGATGAATGTCATCTTTCTGCAAGTCTTCACGAGATCTCGCGATAAGTGATGTTAAGAACATGATATCATTATTACATTGATTCAACACTTTTTTTTTAATAAATTGGGGGTCAAATTGCTAGTTTTGTCAACTTACGAACTAGTTGAGAGAGTGAAAACGTAAAATATTAAGTTGAATGAACAAATTGAGTCAACTTAAAAAAAAATTTTAACAGTGTAACACAGCGACATTGTCTCAACCAATAGTGTAAGTTTGGGGGCGGGGCTACCTGTCTGCCCGACCAATGGCAGAGGAGGGAGCATTTGGAAAACCTGTATTCATTACTTTTTCCAATTCCTTTCAGCAGCGCAGAAAGTGACATTTAAAATACAAAAACAAGATATTCAATCCAGATTTTCGACATGTTGTATTCAGGTTGCGTATTCATTCTTTTTTTTAAAGTGACATGCGCGCAGATCCAGAAGGTTTTAAACAGAGACAACACAAGACTGCTTAAAATGACAGACAGAGTGGCACAGATCTAGCAGAAAGGAGACAGTAGGGGTTGTGATTTGGGGATGGCAGTAAAGCATTTGCATAAAGGGCAGGGCAAAGTGCCCGGCGGTGGAAAGCGTTGGCACCACGCCTCGCAGACTGGCAGAGGGGCGACTGAAGAGAGAAAAATAGTAGAGAGAGAAAGAGCGAGGAGGGGAGGGGGATTTAGTCAATAGTGCATCCCTTGTTCTGCGAGAGGAGGGCCCGGTTTGTTGGCAGCGGTGATGGGGAATCTCTTGTTTGTGTGCTAGATTGCCCCTTTATTTCTTTGATTGCGAAGCGTTCAACACTCGGCAACTGTAGTGAGTGTGAGTTTGCGTGTGTGCGTTCGCAGGGGCATCTGCTCCCGTTTCAGTGTGTCTAAACTGTGTCAGGGTATGCTTATTCACTTCGCCCGCGATTCCACATCCACGGCAATCAATTTATCGACATATTCAGTCTAATACGTGATGCTAAAACTATTAAAAACGGTTTCTGGGTAATCTCCTTCATTCTGGGTTCTTCATGGGCACAGCTTTGGCACGCCGACTAATCCATTTGCATGCAACATCTCTCTGCCAACCAATCAGAGGGTTTTAATCAAGGCAGAGAGCCGTGGCTTCGGCTCAACTCGTTCACAGCCGGGATGCTGCCGAGCCGGCGCAGCTGGATGATGTCATAGATCCGGCCTTCAAGGTGACAGTTGGCGAACGAAGGCTTTAGGCGTTTTTCTAAGCCGGGTGACATTTTCTGATGTGCATGTCACTATTTAAGAGCAAAACTGCACATGTTTGGGGTTGGTAGCCATTTTGTTTTTATGATGGTTTTAAAAGGCTGTATTTATTGGACTAAAAATATAGTAAAACAGTGCAATATATATATATATATATGTATATATATTTTTATTTATTTATTTATTTTTTTTGATCAATTTAATGTATCCTTAATGAATAAAAATATTAATTTCTTCCAAAACAAAACAAAAACAAACTAAATAACAGCCTTGACATGTGGAAATATTCTTCAGTTACATGATCAGTCTTTTTTAAGTACATTCATTATCCAATAATGCCTTTTACCAAACAGAAAAAAAAAATTAGTGTAGAAACAATTTTAAATCAGAATTTTTTTAGTAAATTTCATAATACAAAGAAACATGTCCAAAGAAACAATCCAACATGTTTATTTACTTTACAACTTAAAAAAAAATATTGCAAGCTTAAATATATTTTTAAGAGAGCCAACAACATTGGAACCCTTTGACTTCCTCTGAATAGACATTTCTCAAAATATCTTTTTTTATGTTCCACTGAAGAAAGAAAGTTAAAGTACATGATGAGAGAATTTGTTTCTTTAGTGAACTGTCTCTTTAAATCCACTTCTCAGAAAGAGAGGTCTGCAGGGTCCGCCTGGGCCTGGTTATCAAAAGCAGAGATATGCAGGACTAATGATGTTTCCAAAGGTTTCCTGTGTTCTCTGTCACGCTCCGTAAGCAGCGCTAAGCCTCGGTTTGATTCTCAACGCACATGAAATCAGTGGTGCGCCGGTCGTGTGCATCGAGCCGTGCAGATAACTCTGCGGTACGACGAAATCAGACACAAGTTAAGTAGGCTCAAGATTTCTGATAATGCTACAGTAACAATGCAACCGGACGATCAAAAGATCTTGACCAGCAGAGATTTTCTTTCTTTTTTTTTAATCATGATCTTTTAGCAGTAGTGTTTTCCCATTCATTTCTATTAATACTTTAGCATTTTTTTCAACATATCATTTATGTTTGTTGTTTTTATTGTCAGTTTTTTTGTACACTTTGGTATGCTTAATGTTTTTTGTTTTGCATTGGGTAAAATATTGGACTGTTAGAAAAAAAACCCAATGAAATGAAATGAAATGTTATTTTATTTTATTTTATTTTATTACTATCTATAATAAGAAAACAAATACTTTTAAATATTTATAAATATTTCTATATTTATTTTTACTTATCCATAGAATCCATAGAATAATTGCAGAGGGTGTCTTTCCAAAAACATTTTGTCATTATATTTTCTGCGTTTGGCAGATACCTTTTCCCCTAAAGCAACTTACAGTGCATTCAAGCTATATATTTTATCAGCTTCTGCATTTCATGGGAACTGAACCCATGACCTTGGCGTTGCTAGCGCTAGTCTCTGCCAGTAGAGCTGCAGGAACATCATTACCAGCTCGGGTGTGCAATCCTTCATCCATTATTCCTTATGAAATCTCTTGCTCCTGGCTTTTTTTGTTGCTGCTTGTTTGTTTTTGCTAAGCTACATCCTGTGCTGCAACACCTACTCAAGAAATTATGCCGTAATGATTTTTATCAGCGAGCCATCATTGTTTACGTTGCATTTAGCGCAATTAACGGAAGAGGTAAAGCGTGGGCACGTTTGACATCAGAGTTTAATAACAGTTTTACCGTAGTATGTTTGGAAAAACACATTTTGTAGATTTAATCTGTTGTGTCCTTTTCACCTTTCTTTCTTTTCTGCTGTCCAAAAAGAAATCTGCATTTATCTGGTCAAAAGTTCTGTACAGCAAAGACAATAATACTTTGAAGTATTATTGTGATTTAAAACAACTGTAATTTATTCCCGTGATGCTTTACTTCAGTCTTCAGTGTCACATGATCCTTCAGAAATCACTAATGTGATGAGGTGTTGCTCAGTTTTATTGAAGCTCAGTTATTAGTAATGTTCTTTTTATTATCAATGCTAAGAAAATGTTTTGCTACATAATGGAAACCATGACAGTTTCAGGATTCTTTAACGAATAGAAAGAACATTTTTTTGAAACAGAATCTTTTGTAACATTTTAAATGTCTTCACTGTCACTTTTGATCAATGTAGTGCATCCTTGCTGAATAAAATAGCTTTTGTTTAAATCTCACTACTCAAACCTTTTAAACGGTAGTGTATCAGTTTCCACAAAAATATGAAGCCTCACAGCTGTTTTCAACATTGATAATAATAATAAACGATTCTTGAGCATCAGATGATTTCTGAAGGATCATGTGACACTGAAGACTGCAGTAACAATTAAAAAAATTCAGTTTTGATCACAGAAATAAATTATATTTTTAAATATTCCCAGACAGAAGACATTTATTTTAAATTGCAATAATATTTCACATTTTTTCCTGTATTTCTGATCAAATAAAACAGCCCTGATGAGCAGAAGAGACTTTTTCAGAAATATTTCTCCAGTGGTGGTAAATCTGTCACACAGCGCAGCACACCTTAACCATTTCCTCCTGTTAGTCCCAGAGAACGTGTTGACAAATTAGCCGATGAATTTCAGGTTGATATTTTGCAGGCCTTAACCCCTACGATGCGGTGCCGTGCGTTCCGTGCAGCTCTTGAGTCTCTCAGGGCCCTCTGGGATACATGTGCCTTTCCTCTCTCTCTCTCCCCGCTGCCACAAATTGCTTGCAGATTTTTCACACGTAGTAATGTGCTGGTTTGTAAACTGGGGTAATTGCAAACACCACCAAACAGCTTCAGCTATCGTCATGCATCACTGGCTAGCCACGATCTGTACAGGCCTGGGTGCGTCCTCACGCCTGACGCCGCTTGTGCTGATACGCTAGCATTTGGTAATTCATACTATTATCAAACAGGGCTGCACATATAGAAAAGAGCGATGGGTACGGAAAGTATTTAGACCCCCTTAAATTTTTCACTCTTTGTTAAATTGCAGCCATTTGCTAAAATCATTTAAGTTCATTTTTTCCCTCATTAATGTACACACAACACCCCATATTGACAGAAAAACATAGAATTGTTGAAATTTTTGCAGATTTATTAAAAAAGAAAAACTGAAATATCACATTTGGCCCAGTCTGAGGTCCTCAGAGGATATCCCTGTACTTGGCCACGTTCATCTTTCCCTCGATTGCAACCAGTCGTCCTGTCCCTGCAGCTGAAAAACA
>JAUMHE010000044.1:2578633-2589925 GCA_032359235.1 Enteromius mattozi | reverse complement strand
TATATATATATATATATATATATATAAAAACAACAACAACAACAAAAACCTTACGCTGAAAACACATATACATCTTTTCAGTTAAAGTCCATTTTCTGACACTTAATTTAATTAATGGCAAAAATGGGTCCCACTTTATATTAGGTGGTCTTAAGTACTTTAAATTAATAATTTGGTACAATGCACTTACTGTTTTTACATTGTATTTATATTTAAACCCTGAATAGAATTACATCTGTAATTAATTTCTGTAATTACATTAAATTACACTGTTGACCCATCCCTTACACTCTAACCCACCCTTAAACCTACCCATACCATCAAACCTGTCCCTAACCTTACCCATATCCCACCTCAATAGCAGCAGAAGTGTTTTACAACACAATATGAACACAATTAATATGCTACATTGTATTTATTTTTGATGTAAGCAAGCTACATAGTTAAGGCCACCTAATATAAAGTGGGACTCAAAAATATATTATATTTAAAGGATAAAATTTTGTAACACTTTATTTTAATGTGTCCTTGTTACAAGTTACATGTATGTGCTATTATAATAACAATCAATTATGCATCATTGCATGAAAGTAACCCTAAGCCAAACCCGAATCCTAACCGTATAGTTAGTACATATAGTTAATTAATATTATTTAGTACATAAATGAATAATTTCAATGTAACAACACCACCTTAAATTAAAGTGTTAGCAACAGTTTTTGTTTTTAGACCGTTTTGATCTAGGTGTTTGTAACCGGCATGCACTGTGACAACCTGCCCCAGGCTCCCATATTTCACAGCCACTGCCCTAAAATAGCTTGTGTGTGTGATTTCACACGATATAGCTAAATGTGCAGGTGTGTGTCTCTGATTGCGCTGACAGCAACTGATGTCACTCGAGCTTTTACCGCGCCTGACTCATCTCAGGCTGTCTTTCAGAATCAAAACAGACCTGCAGCATATCGGCAGCGAGAGGAGGGGCGGGCATCACCTGTGCCAACACACACACACACACACACACCTGCTGGAACCTCACGCTTACACACGTTCACACACGGCCCACGTCTGGAGGTGTGAGGTTATACACGAGCGTGTGTGTGAGAGTGTGTCCAGCGTCAGACACAATAGATGTCCGTGTGTGTGTGTGGGTCAGCTGTCTCTTTACCGCCATGGTTTTGTCCACGCTGGCACACTGGCATGTCTGGACTGGCGTCCTCACGATAGCGTGTGCTAGCACATGATTCTCCATGGCCTCCACCTCCCTCAACGTCTGTCATGTTGGTATTTATCACATTTTTACTCTGTCTCTCACTGTCTGCCTCCTTCCCCTTATGAAAAATCATTTTAACAGGCTCTTTGTCTCTTATACTCTTGTGTTGTCAGAGTGTCTTTCTCCTGTAAGAGGGCAGAATCAGCCATCACGTCTGTCTTCATTATGGCGTTTCAGGGTCACGGTGGGTCACATCCGCAGGGAGGGTCACGGACGCGCAGCGGGCAACCAACAAACCCCAAAACCCCACATCTCTCTCATTAAACCTCCTAGCTTCTCTGCTTTTCCCAATGGTCAGCACACTAGAGAAAATAAAACAAAAAATTGACCCAGAAACAACATCAAATATATTACAGGACAATACGTAATTATTCACTGACTAAATATTAAGAATTATTTATATTTTCGGTAATTATTAA
This sequence comes from Enteromius mattozi, assembly GCA_032359235.1. Lineage (NCBI taxonomy): Eukaryota > Metazoa > Chordata > Actinopteri > Cypriniformes > Cyprinidae > Enteromius > Enteromius mattozi. Next base: position 2,588,236 of record JAUMHE010000044.1, on the reverse strand, counting down.
TTAACGGATGTGCTTCAAAACCTTTTGTTGGTTTAAAGGTAGCAATCACTTTAATGAATGAAAGGCTAAATCTTGAAAATAATCAACCTCCATCAAATATTTGAATTTTCATTTGATAAAAGAATTTTCATGATGTAGGATTTTCCAGCTCAATTTTCCTAATTTAGCTCAGTACTTAATAATAATTTATTTATTATTATTTTTTAGAATAAATATATTTAATCTAGGAGATGGCAAGTTCTTTTTACCTAAAGCTAAAAATATAAAGACTTTGATAGTTCTGATATTTTTCACAGATTAAAGAGTTTTAAATATATAATAGCTTATTTCACAATAACCTGTTTGTAGTTGTTTCTAAAAATATGTAGGCTATTTATACGATAAAATCTAATGTTTTGATAGTATAAGATCTTGACAAGAAAGAAGCCTTGTACTGTTTTAAGTATCTCTGCTGTGCTGGCACTGAAAAGCGAGGTAAATGCGTTATATATTTAAACGGATGTGTTTTATTTCGTTTTGTGTTTCTGTAAAACAGTCGCAGTGTTTCATTCCTCCGCTTGTGCGTATCTCCTAAAACGATCTTATTTGCTATCAGAGGATATTATATTAGGTTACTATCTAACATTTCGTTTACATCTGTTTCTTATGAATATAATGAAATCGTATTTAAGCTAGACTAATCAGTGCAGTTGTTAAGAGGTATTTTTAAAGCGCTGGACTGTAATCGAATTGGTCTTTGGTGCAGGAGCCTATCCAGTAACATTTTCTCCCCTTTCCTCTAAACCATCTGATAAACGCGCATGGAATCGACATCATTATATTTAATAGCCGAGTTTATAATAGCTTAGAGTGTATTAACAGAAAACATCCGAAAGGAATCATCAGGAAAAAATCATCAATATTCAATTCCTACAGACAACCGCGCGCTCTCCTGAATCGTCAGTCGGAGATCTGAGACTCTTTTGTGGATTATTCAACCCCAGTGTTTGTGTTTTAGGCTTCCAGTGTTGATGATTTTTTTTTTCTTCTTCATGGTTTTTCTTTATTGTTGCGCCAGCTCAGTAAAACTAGGGTAATGATCACACTTTGCTTTATAGAACTATAGTGCAAGTTTGCCAGTGCAACACTGCCAAAGTTTCCAAAGTAAAATGTAGGCTGCTATTGTTATAAAGCTCGAATATCTAAACAAAATAGCCAACCGAGAAAAATCAGGTGAGTGGGTAAAGTTTTTGATTTAAAAAAAAAAACAAAAAGTTTCAATAATAGGCCTTTTAAATAAGATTTCCAGGCTTCTTTATTTATTCTATCGCAGCTTGTCGTTTTATTACCAGTGTGACTTCAATATGGATTTTAACTATATTTTGCCAAGAAAAATGCATTGGTTATTATATATGCCAATAATTTACGCCACAATCTACGTTATTCAAAAGTGTGCGTGTTTGGATTTTCAAGTAATTTTCTTTGGCCGAACGGTTTTTTTCCCTGCATTGATTGGAAGGTGCTTGGGTGTGTTTTTGTTATTATTAATTGATTTTACCGTCAGTGACAAACTAACACAAATGATTCTCTGGCGCCCGACACCAAACACTCTTTCCAGCTCGTTCATTTCCATCCGACTGCTGGCACACACTTGAGAGATGATGTCTTCTCTCTTTTAAGCATTAATGTCGCAGGAACAGGCGAAGGGGAAAAAATAACACAGCGATTATTTTTAATTGAGCTGGCAGAAATCTTGCGCTCCTCATAAATGTGGTCAAAATGGCGGACGTGACGCGCAGGTGTGACGCGGCGCTGGTGTTACCTGGCAAAACGCCGAGAAACACTGGTCAATGAACGTTAAAGGCCGCTTTGCTAACTCTTAACTGTATATCAGGATTTTCCTGACCTCTGTAAGGAGCGAGGAGACTCGTGCTGGGATTGTAGGTGAGAAACTAGGCCATGGTTTGGGAGGTTTTGATGACAGGACGAACACAGGTCTAATACAGGTTGATGACGTTTTGCTACGTTATGAACTTTTTAAGACACTTTTATTTATTCCATTGAGTTATTAGCTTATTATACGTTTGAAAAGAGATGACAGGCCCATAAAACAAGTCACGAGAGGTCCTACGCGTTTATGGGAACAGTATGTGATCCAGTGTTCAAGAAATACTTCGTTTTATTGAAAGTATAATAATAACAACAACGAGCAATTCTTCCGCCAAGTAATATAGTTCATTAGCCTAATAACCGTGGGCTATTTACGGTTGCCAAGCAACCTGGCGTATTGATATAGCCGCAACTGTCAGTTGGATGCTGAATATTTGGACCCGCGTCTTTGCACAAATTTCACGGCGCTTCAGATGTTCAGAAGTTCGTGATTTTTTTTTTTCTTTCGTAATTTATTGTGTTTTTGGCAGGAATAACAAGCTGGAGTGCGTTGCGGTCGTAGGTAAAGATTTCATTTAACAGTCGAACATTTAAACAAATATTTGAACAAACATTTATTTTTAATTAATACTATTTAAATGATTTTAATAGCTTAACTAACTTTTAATTAATTCAAATATTAAAAAAAAAAAAAAAAAAACCTAATATTTTTTTGATTCGTATAAACGCTTAATTCTCTGGCGCCGCCGCTCTATAGTAGAAGTGAATCGTGCTTTAGGCAAGTGAATTTCCAAACGCACATGTTGATCAGAAGCTAATTATCTCATACTCGCACTGGTAGCACTAGAGGAAGCCATTAAGGGCTGTGTTTCAAACAGAGAAGGGATTGTTTGAAATAAAGGTGCTGCTTTTATTGAAACAAATGCATTCATAAACAAATTCTGCTCTCCTCTGGTTGTGTGCTTCAATTAGCATCTTATTAGAGACCTCAAGCAGGTGTTGGTTTTGACACGTAGGCTCCGATTTGAAAGAGGAAGCACTAATGAAGAGTTTTACTGCGATGGGAGAGCGTTATCACCATACATCCGTCCAATGATGTTTTCTTGGTCTCTCATTTAAGAGATATTTGCATATGTTTGCTAATCCAGCATTTCAAATCAATTTCCCTTTTTTTGTGGGAAGAACAGCATCCAAGCAGTCATTCACTGATTTTTTTTATTTTTTTTTTTCAAGAAATCTTCGGCCACAATTGATCAACAGCTCGGTCTACGCCTCGTTTCGTCTCAGATCTGAACATCTCTAGGAAATCTCTGCTGTGCTTTATGCTGTAAGCAGCTGTTGTTTTATATTCCTTTTGATCGCAAGATTAAAGTATTCCCAAAACTCAGATAGATGATTACGATTGCGTGTAAAAAATAAAAAGCAGCGTTTACGCTCCCAGTCAACTCTGTCAAGAAAATCGTGACATTTGAAAAGCATTTTAGAGCATTTGTTGGCAAATTTCTGATGCACAAATTAAAATTTGTGCAATTAAACGTTGGAAAATGTGACAAAACAGTGCTTGCATTTGTGCTTGAAGTGATCTTATATACTCATTAGTGCTTGACCATTTTTTTTAATTTCTAAAAATGGCTAATGGGAGATTTTGAAGCTGACACAACTTCTCTTATAATTGATTTTTTTTGCAGGGACGTCTTTCCGAACAACTTTTCGAAGTTTTGTGAGCGACTTCACGTCTCGCGTCCTTCGGCCTTCTGCATTCAGCCTGAGCTCCTCTTTTTCTCAGACAAACACAGCATATGTTTGTTTTAAATTAGAGATGCACACGGGGAGCGAGGGGTGCGCGGTCGCGTTCCTCTTTGTCTCGGCCTCTAAATCCACGAGCAGCTGCCGGCTGCAGGGTCTGCTGGGAGTTTCGGAGAGAGCCGTGCGCTTTCTCCCATCGGCCTGTGCCAAGGTGGCGTTACGCAAGCCGCGGCGACCGCGACCCAGACTTAACAACACGGTTGCCATGACTAGCTTGATGGGATGCTGAACTTTGCCTCGGTGGTGGATAGGAACTTGTCAAACTGGCAAATTGTGCACCACCGGACTGCATGCTCTTGCTCTTCTCTGTCTCTCTCTCTCTCTCTCGTTCTGCCACCAGCTCCCCCCCTCGCTTTCCCCTCCCTTTCAGCTCTTCAAGCTAACGTATTGGCTGAGCTACAGGCATCTTGTTGCCAAATAGGTGGGCCCTACTCGTGTTGGCAAAGGCTCAGGCAATGGTTAAGGAAAGAACGCGGAGAGGACGAGAGAGAGCGAGCGAGCGATCGAGAGAGAGAGTTGGAGAGAAAAGGAGTAAAAAAAGCAGCAGCACTTGGGTTTGCCAGCGGTCCTGCGAGCTCGTCCAACATTGATTCGGTTCTCTTTTTTTTATTCCTGCCCGTATTCTGTGCTTTGCATTAGCCAGCTCCCCCCCACCCGCCCCCCTTCATCGCAGGAGTGTGCATGCATGTGCGTGCGTGTGCCTGTGTTATGCAGCGCTCTCTGAGTTTTTTGCCGGATCCAAAGATCTAAGAAAACACTCATTGCGCTTTGCCAAGGATTTTTTTTTTTCCAGCATTGTTTAGATTTTTTTTTTTTTTTTTGGTAATTATTTGGAAAGCGAAAGCATTTATTTTAAGCGCTGCCGCTTTTCTAGTTGTTGTTTATTTTTCTTTCGTGTGCACACACCTTTTATTTGATTTTCATTTTTGTTTTCTTTTTTAATTTAATTAATTTTTTTTTTTTTTTTTTTTGTGCAGCAATATTTTTTTTTAATAATAACGATTTTACCTGGAACTGCAAAGCAAAACAAAAGAAAATTCTTGATTTTGAAATTAACTTCTTTCCGCCGGCAATTGGAGCGTCTCCAGTCTTCTTTCCTTTTTACCCAAGTTTTTTTTTTTTTTTGGTCGCCAATTCTTCATCTTTGCCAAGCCAGCAGTTGTTGTTTCGGCGTGAGTGGCAAAGAACTGGTGCGGGTGGATTTTTTTTTTTCCCGTCCTGAACGGCGTGCCAAATTTATGATGAGAGTGCAAAATGGTAACTACCAGCCTTTCTCTCTCTTTCTGCTCCTGTCTGCAGTGTGTGCTTTTCACGGTGCTATCTGCTTTCTCAATTGTCGAAATGTGAACATGCCTGGATTTCTGCACGACAGCAGCCCGCAGACAGGATTTGATGGCAGGTCTTGAAGGGACGCAGTTTAACCGCGGTCTTGTTGTGGCGAGAGTTGGCGGAGAGGGTCTGGGGCACGGCGGCCCTGGCACTGGGGCACCGTGGCGCGGTTTAGGCTTTGTCACTGAGCGTTGTGTGGTGAAGGTATTATTGGAGAGCTGAATGAGTCTTCCGTTGCCGTGGGGATCGCCAAGCTTTTCTTGGCCTGACTTGAGCTAAAGAAGCTGCTTTCTGTGAATTGCAGAATCCCGGAATTCCTGCACAGCCGCTGAGATCTTTAAACTGTCTGAAAAAGAGCCTCCTTTAGCTTTCAATTTGCGTTTGCTTTCATTTAATTTAAAGTCTTTGTATTTGTGTAGGACAATTGTGTCTGAACTTGAGGGGATTTTGTTTTTAATGCATGCTTCTGTTGTGAAAATGGAATGATCGATCACATTCTCATAATGGCTTTCAATTTGCGTTCTATATAGTCTTAATTTATGGATTTTATTGATTCATTTTTATGTTTGCTCAGCGTTGACAGAAATGCCAAAATTAGATACTAAAAGCAGAAAATTGGCATTAAAATCCATAACAATCAAATGGCTTGTAATGGTAAATGGAGGCTAAATAGAATGTATTATTTCAATTGAAAATACCATGGACTAAATTGATTTCAACACTGCTAAAAATAATTTTCTTAATTTGTATTTTTTGTTGTTTAGTTCAGTAAAAATAAACGATAAATGTATTTGAGGAACAAAATTGTTTAAGATAAGACCTGATTCCAGACAGAATATTCTGAATTAAGTTTATTTTTTCCTTACGTTTACCTCAAATATAATTATTTTTTAAACCTCTTTAAAATGATTATTTAAGATTTATTTAATAATTAAATTATTTAAGATTTATGCTTAAATCTTAAAATGCATACAAATGGACTTAATTCAGCAGGCATTCTCTTTTATTCTCTTTTATTTTAGATATTTTATAAGTCAAAACTGTTATTTGTAGACGAGTAAATGTGATTGCACGCATTGCATCCTTTTCTCAAACATTAGTTAAGTTCCACGAAAGTCTCTGAAATTAGCTTTTTTTTTTTTTTTTAAATCTAACAGGATGAATTTCATCCCTTCATCGAGGCTTTGCTGCCACACGTCCGTGCGTTCTCCTACACCTGGTTCAACCTCCAGGCCCGCAAACGCAAGTACTTCAAGAAGCACGAGAAGCGCATGACGAAGGACGAGGAACGCGCCGTCAAAGACGAACTCCTGGGCGAGAAGCCCGAGATCAAGCAGAAGTGGGCGTCCCGTCTGCTCGCCAAGCTCCGCAAAGACATCCGGCCGGAGTTCCGCGAGGACTTTGTGCTCACCATCACGGGGAAGAAGCCTCCATGCTGTGTGCTGTCCAACCCCGACCAGAAGGGCAAGATCCGCCGCATCGACTGTCTGCGGCAAGCCGACAAGGTCTGGCGCCTGGACCTGGTGATGGTTATCCTGTTCAAGGGAAGCCCGCTGGAGAGCACGGACGGAGAGAGGCTGGTCAAGTCACCGCAGTGCTCCAACCACGGCCTCTGTGTGCAGCCGCACCACATCGGGGTGTCCGTCAAAGAACTGGACCTGTATCTGGCCTACTTTGTCCACACGCCAGGTGAGTCACAGTTACACACACACACACTGAAATATGCTGCTGCGTAACCCGGTTCAGGAAACACGGTCCGATTCAGTTCCGGGCTGGATTCCAGAAATGTACTTGAATGCAAATATATGCAAATACATGCTTTGTTGTGTTTATTTCTTTGTTGTTATTTGTGTGGTTGCGATCAAACTTGAAGGAGTGTGTGTGAAATTGTGAAATTTTTGACTGTTTGTGTGTGAAATGGTTTATAGGTTATGTTCGCTGTAGTGTGTGTAGCATAATGCAACCATGCCTTTGATAGTTTGTGTGTGTATAAATGTCAGATTGTGTATTGTGGCGGTGACAGCTGGCCTTCTCCCAGCTGGTGTAAAGGCCAGACACACACACACACACACACACACACACTGGTAAGTTATACTACTTCCTTTAAATAAACACACCTATAATCAGAGTGATCACATTCTCATAGACAGAATGTACTTTCGATTTACACTCTTAATTTATGTGTTTTTTTAATTAATGTATTTCATTAAAATGTCAAAATTAGATACTAAAATCAGAATATTAACATTAAAAATACCAACAATGAAATGACTTTTATGTAACTTAATGATAAATACAGTAAAACTTAAAGTAATGCTTCCAGCAACTGCTACAACTATAATAGTTCATTTAATATGGATTTTATTTACAAATATGTAAGTAATTAAGTAAGTATTTATTTATTTATATATTTTGATGTTAGAATTGGTGATTGTGGTTTTGTTGCAAGTGTTTATTTGTCAGATGCACTTTATGTGTGTCACTGTATTGGCGGCTGTTCTTCGGAAAACACAGAAAGAGACACTCACAAACAGCGCAATATTATATTTGCAGCTATTTACAGGCAGCTCAGTTATTTAGCTATTATCTGTGCACTCAGTGTATGTGAACAGGCAACATTTGATGGCAGTTTTCGCCTTTGTTGTGACACAGAGCCATAATTCTGTTTGTTGGCAGGGCCTCCGAAAGAGATTTTGTTGCCCATGCCGAGTTTCCCTTTCGCTCCGTGTGGAACTCAGCATCAGTTAGCCGGTTCACCATGCCGTTCTTTTCCTGTTTAACGGTATGCCAGGACTCAGATTATCTCCTGCTGACCCAGCCGAATCTCCTGTCTTAATCCGGACGCTATTAAAGCGGCCCGATGGCTCATTGTTCCGGCCACATCCACTTTACCATATTGAGGGAATAGTGCTGCAACGTTTGTTCATTTCCCTTAAACACTGACAGACCCCGTTTTTTTACGCAGTCGGTATTTTGCGAAGATTATTCTCAAAGCAAACATTTGCATTTATTTTTTCGACTGCAGTTTTAAACGGCCAGCGCCTGCCAAAAGCCAGGCCTGGTTTAGATCACTTCTGCTTTTGCTGTCTCTGAAAATCAGCGTTTACATTTCGGCCCCAGCCTCTGAACGACTGCACGTACTGTGATATTTGCACGCTGCAGATCAGGAGACGCGATTCGTGTATAATTCACTCTCCAGGTCCAGTTGTTTAGTGGTTTATTGACAAGATGCGTGTCGTATCGCCCCCTAGGAGCGATTAATGGCGTTAAACTCCGACGCTTAAATACCCAGGAGCATGACGGCGTAATTGCGCTCGGCCTTCTCGCCGTACGCCGGCTGTATTAATGATGATGATTAATGGGAGTTTTTGACGAGCACCTCGGATCGGCCGTCTCACGCCACTCCAGAAAAAAAAAGTTGTTATTTCTGTTCTGCGTTTGTCAGAATGATGAATGTTTTCTCTGGGGTTAGTCATCTCTGGAGCTCGCCACGTCATACGGCTTCCATTATCGCGCAGTCATGATAAAAACATGTGCCTGCTCTCATCTCTAATCGAGCTGTGTCCAGCTCAGACAGCCGATAAAACGCCGGCCGTGGTGCCAAGTTCTGTAGTCAGGCGACGGCTATACAGTTCTGTGTTGTAAAGGAGAGAGAGAGGAATAGACGCTGAAAAGAGGGGAACTAATGGTGGCCTTTTCCTTTCAGAAAAGGAAATGGATGTATATAGTCGAACGACAAAAGACTCTTAGAGTGCGGTCAAGCATTAAATCACTTGTTTCACAGCGAATCATCTATTCAGGATGGTTTCCACAGCTTTCAAAAGTGTTGGAGATATCAGAGAGGTGTCGCGATTTCTAGCGGGAGTTTAAAAATAAAGACTGATTTTGTGCTGTGGGTGTTCGATGACGGTGTGAGCCGGTGCTGGTATTTTCTGCATTACGTTTTTTTTTTTAGCTGAGCGGTTGCATCTCTTTAGAAGTGACAAAAGCAATGAGACCACTTGCCGTCAGGCCTTTGGGCAGCAAAGTTTCTTCTTGGCTGGTAATAGAGGTGATTCCCGCTGCTCCAGGCTTCGAGGCCTGTACCCTGACCGACAGCTCTGACCGCTGACACCTCGCTCTGGTCACCTTCACATTCAATTTGATTTGGAGCTGGTGTACTTCTGACTCTCTTTCAGCAATGTGAAGGTGCTGCTTGGATCACACTCAGGAAGCTGGTTTTCCTGTGTTTATTGTGTTTGTGAGAGAGAGAGTATGTTTAATTACAGGTGCTGGAAAAATATTAGTCCATTAGGGTTTAGCTTTTACTCTTTGGCTGCTTTTAAAAATATGACATCAGGATTTTTTGAAACCTGTGTGTTATAGCTCATTTGTTTAGAAATTGTAAATCTGAGTGTCTGCTTCAGTGATGGGAGGAAAAAAATTATTAATAAAATCATCACTTTTTTGTTACATTTTTCATATAAATGTACATTTCATAATTAAAAAATTGAATAAATTTTTTAAATTCGTTTTTTTTTTTAAATATGTATATTTATAACTTCATAAATAAATTTCACAAAATCAAAATTTAACAAAATACATGTTCTTGTTAAATAA